>OMKI01008441.1:4458-18753 GCA_900302315.1 Phycis blennoides | reverse complement strand
CATACATACACACACACACACACACATACACACACACACGCACGCACACATACTTACACACACACGTATACTTACACATGCACACACACACATACTTACACACACACACACAGACACACACACACACACACACACACACACACACACACACACATACTCACACACACACACACACACACACACACACACACACACACACACACCTTGCAGTGCACATACTTTGACCTTGGCTATCATTCTTGAAATATGTCGAGCTTGATGAATGGACATTCTTCCATATCAGATCATGTTATAGTTATACTAAACCATATAATGGTCAAACAAAACCATATCATGGTTATACTAATCAATAAAATAGGAAACCATATCATACTCATGTCATACCATAGCATAGTTAAATCCCACCATATCAACCATCATATCAGATCAGTTCATTGTTATATCAGATCATATAATATTTAAATCAAATCATATCTTGGGTATATCAGACCTTCATATATGCTGTTTTATATCCTTTATTCTTTATTTAACTCAGGCTCGGAGTCAGTTTAAAAACCGCTCCACAGCAAACAATGTGTCCATTTTGGTGCCAGTGCCCAGTGATGCAGACTCACCCAAGTTCAAAACCAGCACAGGCAGTGCCAAGTGGGTTCCGGAGAAGAATGTTGTGCAATGGAACATTAAGTCCTTCCCGGTCAGTCTAAAACATTGTGCTTTGTTTTGTATTGTATGTAAATGAAAGACCCGAGGACAATATCATTTATGAGTACACTTTGAAACATCAAAAAGTGATTATCTCTCTTTGATCATTGAACAAATATGATCTCAGAAAATGTTAATGCTTTGAAATACCAAAATTATCACACAGACCCGTTCAATAGTTCATCTCGATGTATGTGGAAAGTCACTCCTTACTGAAATTGATAATATCGGAAAACAAATGCCCAGGGCACAAAACTCACAAAAAGTACTTTACTGTATTATTCCTCATTCAGAGAAATGTGATGCATCTAATTTTTGTAATTCCACAAGAAGGTGAATGGAAAGTCATGATTCTCTCTTTAAAATACATTCTAGTTTGGTCAAGGTAGAGTTTTTTTTAGAATTGTGGTGGGCATGGAGGAAATTGTAATTAAAATGTATCTCCAACTGTTTGATTTATGTATGTATTTTTGTACAAATGTACTTATTGTAAGTCGCTTTAGACAAAGGCGTCTGCTAAATGCCCTAAATGTAAATGTATATGTAAAAGCATATAACAACAACAGTTATGTATTTCATAACTGCATGTGCAGATGCACAGCAATAGCAATCTTTTTCACGTCAAGTCTACACAAACTATATCATATAAACTGAGACTCTACAGTCTACGCAACAGTCCAAACCACTGACTCGACGAAAACTTGCTGAAGTTAAGGCCAAAAAACCATCAAGAACCAACTTATGTAATTAAATTATGCCTGACCTTTTTTGTTTTTGCCACCGATGTTGTGTAACGTAGAATTTAACAAACACATACAAATGTGTGTGTGTGTGTGTGTGTGTGTGTGTGTGCCTGATTGTGTGAGTGTGGATGTAGGGCGGTAAGGAGTACATGATGCGGGCACACTTTGGGCTGCCCAGTGTGGAGAGTGACGAGCTGGAGGGGAAGCGACCAATCACAGTCAACTTTGAGATCCCCTATTTCACTGTGTCAGGGATTCAGGTGAGCCTCGCAATCAGTCAGTCAATTCCAATACATTTTATATTCATTGCATTAAAGGTCCAGTGTGTAAAATGTAGACAGCCACTAGTGCTGAGGTTGCATACATTTTTTATATATATTTTTATGTTTCTCACACACAGTCCTCTTACTGCATCCATAGTGGGAAACTACATTCATAGATCTAGAATTACCACTATGTTATATACCGTTATGTATTGATCATTCATGAAGATAGCAGTCGGCGCTTCAAGCCGATGTTTACCTGCAATGCGGTAGGTGATTGTAAGTTGCTTTTGGTAACATTGCGGTGTGCAGTTATATCGCAATACCAACTTTCTGTGAAAGAGTGATATCCAGCTTTTAGTTTTCGAACAGGGAATCAACCTTGAAATATAACGTCTACAAAAGATGGAGGTAAAGAATGCACACCCACTTATTATAATCTCATCCACAAACTCACCCCTCATCCACAAACGGCCATTCGCTAGACCATTAAACACTTGAATCTTCTAAATACCCAAAGATATTTTGGTGAAAGGACAGGAAATGCCTGGTCTTAAGTAAGCTATATGAGATGCGTCCGAGAGAGGGTTATGCTTCTAGGACACTTGTATATAACGCCACGATGTGTATAGATCTGTGGAGCTCTGTCTTGCCAGCTATTGATGTTGATGACGCGTCCGAGAGAGGATTAAAGGTCCAGTGAATTTTGTGGCATCTAGAAGAATGGAGAAGAGGTTTTATAAAGCCTTCATCAGTATATTTTAATTAGTGTAGTATCCTATGAAAATAAGAATTATTGTGTTTTCGTTACCTTAGTTTGAGCCCTTCATATCAACATGGGGAGTGGGTTCTCTTCCATGGAGTTTGCCACATTTCACCGCCATGGTTCTACAGTAGCCCAGAATCAACAAACGGCTCTAGAGAGAACGCATTTTCTTAAAAATGTGTTTTGGGCTAAGAGTTGTAGGAAGGAGTGGGCCGTGTTATCCCCATGGCTATGACCCATTGTGATTTTGTGATTTTTTTCATGTGATTTTTTGTTGTTGTTGTGTTGGAGTGTTAAAATTAGCTGTTTTTTATGAAATGAACATGCATCCAAGAAATGTAACCCTCTTGGATGCAGACATCAAAATTAACTGTTGGCCAAACTGAGCTCCACACATACAGACATACACTGTGGTGTTATACTGTAAGTGTCCTAGAAACTTAACCCTCTCAGACCTGGACATCAAAATCAACCGCTGGCCAGGATCTCCACACATCTTCACACACACACCATGGCGTTATACTATAAGTGTCCTAGAAGCTTAACCCTCTCTTGGACGCAGACATCAACTGCATTACGAGAAAGTTGGTACAACTGCAAACTATCATGTTATCAAAAGCAACCTATATTCACGTACCACAGTCAAAGTAAACATTTACATTTACATTTAGGGCATTTAGCAGACGCTTTTATCCAAAGCGACTTTCAAAAAGTACATTTGTCAGAAGACGGTGAAACATTTCATTGCTATTAATACAGTAAGAAAGTCACCAGAACAAGTTTCAAGCATTTCAATTGCTAGGTTAACCATTGCTAGTACATTACATCTCTGGCTAAGTGCCAAGTTACAAAGAGCAATTATAAAGTACCAAGACATACAACATTCAAGAGCATGAGGGTAGGTTTTGTTTTGTTTTTTCATTTTTTTCGTTTTTTGGGGAGGAGTGGGGGGGGGGGTCGATAGAGGATGGATGTTATGCAGGGTTCAGGTGAACTCTGAACAAGTGAGTCTTGAGTCTCTTCCGGAAGATGGGGAGTGATTCTGCAGTCCTGACATTGGCAGGGAGCTCGTTCCACCACTGCGGTGCCAAAATGGAGAAGAGTTGTTGCCTAAGTTGTGATAAGTTGCCTGATTTTGAGCCTGATATCCCTCTTCCGAGTCTGGTCAGAAAAGCCACAATTGTTTGATGGTTCTCACAATCAATTTTTTTGCAAGTTGGTCAGTCATAATTATAATATAGACCTTAGCCATATAGGCTACCACCTGCTTCGATATTAATTCAGCGTATCTTCTACTTTGTAATTATTATTGTTTTTTGTCTTTCAAACATTATTACCTGTCTGCCAATACAGTAATTTTGACGTTTGATCCCACATTGCATTTGTGGTTGCCCATGCCTTGCTAAAATGCCTTGCTATATTAGATAGAAATTGAAATGCCAACTGCTGACACATTTTGAAAGGAAATTAACAGTATTAATATTATGTTCAGTTTCCATGAAAGTATCTTCTAAAATAGATTGATTGGATGTCAGAATAACATCTTACAATTCAGGAGGAATCAAGTATTCACACATTTCACTTAAAGATCAAAATCGGAATCTTGCTGCTCGTCATTATTTTCCTTTCATGATTGAATTAAGCAGACAGAATACTCATGATGACTCCTGATGTGCTGTTAGTGGTTATGATTAGTATCAGTGAGTAGAATGTGAGCGATGAAGAGCCCTCCATAAAAGTGACTTTGTTTCATAGGTTCGCTATTTGAAGATCATCGAGAAGAGCGGTTACCAGGCATTACCATGGGTACGCTACATCACCCAGAGTGGAGGTGAGAACTTACAACAATTTGTGTGAACTTTACAATAACTTTTTCTTTTATTCACAGCTCCGAGGTGATGTTAAATAGCCACCAGAGCTACCAAGAGAATGCCAAAGCTGAGAATCCTCCTCACTTAATACAATTATTAACATGATTTTTATTCCAAAGGCATTTTTAGTCCAGTTCTTAAAAATTCTCTTTGATTGTGACTAAATGCGAGTTTAGTGTTTTAAATTAATTAATATCAATTGGCCAATAGACCAGACTAGCGCATAAGTTACTTTTGCTGGGCAGGACAGGGATAGGGGAGGGGCTAGTGTGAATATGTATTATTTAAAAGTTGTTCCATGAATAAGTAGTTGATTTCAATAGCCTTCAGTTACAGAAGGAGCTGCAGGGCTCTGGGACATTTTAACAGGTTATTTTTGTTGAAAAATGTAATACACAGTAGCCACATTGTACTCAGCAATTACCACTGTTGCCAACGCCTTTCACCATCCCTGAGTTTTGGGAATCTGGTGGCAAAAGCATATTACATTTTAAATAGAGTGTGTAACTCGATGATGTAGCGTCATAGCTGGAGTAATGCCAACTGTTTCTCGGGTGTCATGTGGGTGTCACTACCTGCTGCGCAGCCCTGGAATATGAACCTCCTGTGTTGCTCTTGTATGCGCAAATGGCCATAGGGCATAGAGTGTGGCCATTGGCAGAGATGGAACAAGGATCACAGACTACAAAATAACCCCCCAAATATCCAGCAAATTAAAGAGTAGGGTGCTCCCAAGTCATGGGCCTTCTCCGTTTCTTTCGTCACGGCAGTAAGAGCGCATGGGTTGGCAGGGGATAGAGGAAATAGTCAGGAGAAAATGACAATGATCATGTTTCTCTCTCTCTCTCTCTCTCTCTCTCTCTCTCTCTCTCTCATGCACACACACACACACACACACACACACACACACACACACACACACACACACACACACACACAGCACACACAGGGCTTGGTGTATTTGACAGTTAGTGACAGTTAGTCTAAACCCTGTAAGACCCCTGGAACTGGTTCACTGAGTGTTGGCTATTGGTACCAAACATTTTGCCTTTTTTTGTGCCCAATCTAAGTCTTACATGATATGTCTAGAATCCTTTTTGCAACATTATTGTGAAACCAAAGCAAAAATAATTTGGGGGCCTCCGGGTAGGTCTCTTTTGCTAAGAAAAATCTTTTTTATTTCTCATGGCAAGAGGTATAATATTGAGTATCCAGTTACACCATCCAAATATTCAGGTTTGCATTCCACCACAAATATCAATCTTTTACTTTGCTGGGCAGTAATTGATTTCCACATAAGGGTAGCCTTACATTGTTCAAAAGCCAATCAGACCCAGTAACTAAGTAATTCTCTTCAACTTTTTATTCACTAAATATTGGATGCGATAAGGTACGTGTCAGGCGACGAGGGTAAGATTGTGTGTGCGTGTGTGTGTGTGTTAATTCTCTGCTGTTACATTTCTTGGCAGATTACCAGCTGCGGACAAACTAAAGGGCACCTACAGCAACAGATGAGGATATGTTCTCTGCCTCTGTCCCGTCTCCTTTTACTTTACTCTGTCTGTCTGTCTTCATTCCTTTCTTATTCCCCCATCACAACTGGCACGGTGAACATGCTGCACAAAAGAAGAGAATGTAATTCCAGCCTGATACTTTTTTTCTACAAAGTCATTGATCTGTGATTTGGTATGGATCCTGCAGCAGTCCAGAAGGACTTCAGAATCCAAACTTCTGAATTGTAATGTTGTGTAAAATGTTGTGATTCCCAATAATCTCAATCATTATCAATAATCAATCAATATTTCTTCTTCACTGCCATAACACCAAAAAAATTGCATGTCATGACTGTAAATAAGCAATATTCTATTTTTTCAGTTCCAAACTTTAACACCGTAACTTATTATGTTGGGAATATGTTGTCAATGTTTTTTTTGTTCGCCTTTAGGAGATTTGTTTTTCCCTCAACCTTAAGGAATGCTTCTGGCATACATATTCTCAGAATGGGAACAAGACTTTGACATGTTTTAAAGACCAGGGAATGGTTAGATCCTCTTGTAACATTAGAATCGGAACGTTAGTTTAAATCAATTGTCACCAGCATTTAGCATTTAGTCACAAGTTATTTACAAAAATGTTTTTTTCAATACTTGAAATTAAATGTATGGCCTTGGAAGTTGCTTATGTTTTCAACACTGTGTAGCACTGTAAGCATTATCCTCAGTGATTAATAATGCATAATATTGTCAGAGCCACCGGCACCAAGTAACTTAATATGGTTGCAGGGCCACCGTGGGGCCACCGACTGTTGGACTGGTACTCTGCAATCAGCCGGGAAGCCAAGAAGAAGACACTTTACATTCAGAACATTCACACTGCGGTTTAGGGTTGCTTGGTGTCCCGTAGTTGAAAAAGAGAAAAATATTAAAATAAATGAATGGAGTGGTCAAACAACAAAAACAAATAAACGATTGAGTGGTTCTTGTTGTGTTTTGTTCATGTTTTGACTTGAACTTTGGCCCAAATGTTTCAAGTCACAGTATTCTTGTGCCTTGTCATGTGGCAGCCTTTGGCAATTTGTTTTTCATGAACTGTGTGTGTGTGTGTGTTGATTCATTTATCACAAACTATACATACTGTATTTGACTTTGTTTTAATCTTACCACTGCAGTTTATCGTTTTTGACTTGTCCTTGAGTTAGTCATACCTGCAATGTAAAGAATGGAAGAGCACAAGCCCCCCCAACAAATCTTTCTTCATGCACCTACTACCCTGAAACAGGGTTTTCTCATCACAATGTTATGATGATTTACAATCTCTATCAATATCAAGCAGTTAATCACATTGTTGTTAATACCTAATTGATGTCTTCGTTAAGTGAGGAGCCTAGTGGTTATCATACACATATTCAATGTACAACATTGTTTCTTCTTGTAATTAATGGGTAATTTCTCATATGTCAAGTCATATGATACATTATATTAACTAACCATGTATATAAAAACAGATAACAGGTAACATTGGTAGATATAGGGACATCTTAAAACACGGTACTGTGACTGTACAAGTAGCATAGGTTTCTTAACCAACTTTAGGACCTGATAGAATCTGCCGTAATCCTGCCGGGATGAGCCACCAGGGACCATACCATTTTTTTTTTTTTTTTTCATTATTAGGCATTAGCACAAAAAAACAACACCATGAGGTTTTGCTTTGAATAGCAAATAGCAAAACAAAATTCAATGTGAATGAATATATGCAATGTGGCCTCTATTCATAAAGAAGATTTATTCACTTGGGATAGATAGGTTCTTATTGTCATGGATGAACAAACACAACCTGTCCATGGAGCCTATGTTTGTGTGGGGGGTGTTTGTATTTAGTTAAAAATACTAAATCAGTGAGTCATCTTGTATGTATGTGTGACTGGTGCAAACCAATGCCAGCCCCTACAGGCCTTGTGCATTGTCCCTTCACTTGGCTGTCCATTGTCAGACCAACAGAGGTTGACACTGTGGCCCCCTTTGTCTCATGGCAGCAGACTCCACATGGTGCACAGATGGATAAGGAGTGATCCACACACACACACACACACACACACACGCACACACAATTAGAGTTGAACCTAGGCGTGTAATTTTTAACTGCAAAGGAAATGACTGCAGAATGCGGATATTGTACATTCTAAGTGAAGTATTTGTTTTATTGTATTGTCCTCATTTGCACTGTACTTTATATTATATAAAAACCTATTTATAGGTTTTTATATTGTTTTATATTCTATATTTGAATATATTTTATCAATATCTCTAAACAGTTTGGCCAATGGTGTAAAATAATCTCTTGTTTTGAAGAAAAAGAAATATCCAAAACAAAAGTGTCATAGTGAAGAAATTTGATGATTCACCAAATACGGTTTAAAGACAAGGCACATTTAAACCTCAGTGAGAAGTTGAATGTATTTCTTGCTTAGAAAATAATGGAATAATAACTTTTGCATCAAGGTTCAAATTACAAATCCATTGGATCTCATTTCCTTAAATTTTTCCACAGGTTTCCACCTTCCACCCCATTCAGGGTCAGCAATACAATCAACAATTTAGTTTGATGCCATAAGACTTATAGCTGAAGAAGCAGCTCCCTCCTTTCAACATATTTCACATGATGCATACTGAATAACTGTAGTTTTCGCAAAATAAAGCAAGTAGTGTCTCCCTCCTCTTACTGTTGTGGAAGTTTAAACAAACTTAAATTACACATGTATACATCTTTAAATTTAATTATCATAATGCAATAAAATAAAAACATGATGAGTGCAATGTTTTTGAACCATAACAGCATATCAATTAACATATGCTAATTTTATATTAATTCAATCTCACTTAAAGTGAATTGCTGAATTCTTAAGTAAAATACATTCTTACATCCTTGTGCAATTCCAAATTCATCATGCTTCTGTTGCTTCTGTTCTCAATTTTTTTCAGCTGACATTAAAAAGTGTCTTTATGGCTGTAAAGAACATGACATCTGTATCCATTCTTTCTTCCATTGGTCACTCTGAGATATTTGTCCTAACATGACAAAAGTAGATATAATGTTATTCACCTTCAGAAAACCCAGACGTTTTGAGTCCTAAAAGGCCCCAGGAAAATAAGATCAAATTAGTTCAGATTGAAAAGAGTCCAAACATTCTAGGTAAAAAAAACAGCACTTACAGAACAAAACATAAAAAGTATAATTGCAAATTAATTAAATATAACATTACAAGCTGTACCCTATGATGTACTTTAAATAGTCTCCGCCCTGGCTTTTCAGCTGATGCATAATTTCCCTAATAAACGTGTCTTGCATGGGTGGACTGACAGATTTTGTGCTCTCCACCACCTGTTTCTGACTCATCCCACAAACAGACTTTTGGCAGACACCTTCCAACACAGAGTGACACACATGAACGCACACACACACACACACACACACACACACACAAAGAGCAGACACATAAAGATTAAGGTTTCAATGCCTTTGCTAAAGGACACTTGGGCAGCAGCTACTACGCTGTTTGTGGACTCCATGGCTTCTCAGTTGAACTAATCAACCCAGAGAGCCTCAGCCTCAGAGCCTCAGTTACATGTTAATTTTATCAAGTATTTTGGAGAACCATAAATTTAAGATGATGAGCAGAGAATATTTAGTTTACCGTCCAGAAATACAGTACCTCCATGCAACCATATACAGGGCCAGTCTAACGACCGCTGTTATACTATATACATGTAGAGGACAGCCAACTGATAAGTCTCTCAACTTGCTTTTCTGCATTATTAAATGCTTGTCCAATCTGTTAGTCCCTCTTACCCTCACAGTAATGTTGTGTTTGTGAAGTTCTCACAACCCATCTTATATGAGGTTAGCTAGGCTGGAAGTGGTTTCCCTGTGGGCCTGGCACTCCATTTGTCCGGGGACTGTGAAAATGCTGATCACTCTGTCCATCAGCCTCCTGCCCGGCCTCGTCCTCTCCAGCAGGACCACCACCGCAGAGTACACCCCTGCCCCAGCTACTGCCGCCGCACCTCCAGTCAGTAGGACAACCCCAGAGATGTACATATCATTGAGGGCCTGTCCCGGTTTGGGCATGTGGTTAACCAGGGCCAGATGCAGGAGTGCTGTACCGCAGATCAACATGGCCGACCCAGCGGTGAGCACCACGATGAGGTCCGACAATCCGCCGCTCTTCAGCATGTCGATCCGCCTCCGGCTGCGCACACAGTTCATGTCCTGCACTGCGGAGCTGAGCAGCTGTTTGAGCAGGACACCCAGCGCCAGCAGGCAGAGCGCCATGCCAGCACCTAGCCGCCACTCACTAGAGACACTGGTGGTGGTGGAGAGGAGGCCCACACCACCCAGGCCGCAACACAGAATCAGCAGCACGGCCACACAGTAGCAGAGCAATGACTTCCCCGGCTCCCTGAACCACCACAGCTCCACCTGCTCCTCCATGATGCTGTGTTGGATCTGGGCCGGGTCCACCTGTCCTCCTCCGGGGCTTCTGGGGCCCCCCACACTGGGGGTGAAGTCCTCAAGTTCGGGCATCCCAATGCCACTCCCAGCCTGCTGGGTGGGAATTAACCCACCCCTGGGGAAGCCTGGGAAAGAGCTATCTTGGGAATGAAGATGACTTTGGAAAGGGACTAGCCATAACTAGACTCCAGTAAAAGGTTGACATAAGAATATTCCAGAAGGTGTCAGGAAATCCATCAAGACCCTGAACTTGAGTAAAATCTAAATTGCTTTAATGTTATTCCTAGCACTTAAGATGCCTGGAATCTCAGCAGTTCAAACATTGCTAGATATTTTTAAAATAGATCCATCCAATAGATGTGTTTTATGGAGTAAGTAGTATGTCGTCACTTGATGGATGTCTATTTGTGCGATTCGACAAATACATTCCCCGTTGAAGTAGCCGAATCACTGCCATCTCACTGCATCCAAAATGCAGCCAGATCACAGAATTGCAGTGGTCACCTAGAAAACAAAAGAGATGCAAAAACTGCCTTTTAGACAAATACCAACAAACATCTGTTCTTTTATCAAGGGCAGATCTCACACATGGTATTCTAGGGTGATAAAGGCATTTCAAAAACACATCTAGAAAAAAACTGTGTGATGACACTTTTCAACCTTTTCAACCTATCACTATGATAATGAGTTTGCCCTATAGAGGCAGCTGGATAAACCCAGCTTCAACTGCCAACAGAATAAACGATGCCCATAAATGAACATTGTATTCAAAGTATTGTATTGATTGTTATGTCATTAATGGATAACAGAATTTGTCCACAGAGGATGCAGAATAAAAATTATGCTTGCAAATGCCCACTATGTCCTACTGCTGTAATATGGTGACTTTCATCAATAAGTGGTACATTGTCTTCGTTATTTCACCGACCCTAAAGAAATAACAAATTTTCTGTTGGAAACCCCCCCCCCCACACACACAGACACACATACACACAAACAAGGTAGGTAGACTATGCTGCTCCTTAGTATGTACACACAGACAAATACTCTGATCATAACTCCACACGTCATTGTCAGAGTGGAGAACAAATTGACTGCCCCCCCCCCCAAGGCCCCAAATAATTGACAGATTAAAGACACTAATCTTTTATGGACTATTTTATTTTCTGTGAATCCTACACCAGCGGGATATGTTTGTTGTTGTGACACTAATCAAAAACAGAAATATACCCACATGCAGACAAGCAAACATTGAATTTATGCATTCATCCAATTATTGAATTATATACGGATCAATATTGGCCAAAATGTTTTCAAAATGTTTTGTTATGGTTGTGAGTGAAGTCATAACCAAAATGTAAAAATAATTAAAATATGACAGCTGCAGCTAATGTAGCGTAGAATCGCAAAAATAACTGATAATGACGAATTTCATGTATAACATATTTATATAACGGAAAATAATTTCAAGCAATATGTTACCCTGATATCAATGTTTGGTTGTGAGGTTAAAAACAAAACTCTCAGTTATGCTAATGTGTTGTATTCAGTAGTGAATTACTTAGGAGTGAGTAATTCCTCTCTTCTGATTTCTTTATTTATCTTACTTGTCTTGTCTCTAGCTCTAGTTCTGTATCTTTCCTTCTTCTCTATATATTTTCTTTTAGCCTTTGTAGATAAGACTGTCCACCTTTGTAAGGTGAACAGTTATTGGGGTTTTGGGAGTAGGAATAAAATAAGCCAACATAAACCCTTCACACTCCATTCCAGTAACCTGGGAAGCTTTGGGACTGCGGGACGTTCTTGCTCTGTTATGCCTGGCCATTAATGAGTCTACTTTTATGTTGATGTGGGGCTCATTTCAGCATTTCATGCTAATAACAGTCCTGGCAAAGCTGAGTTGGGATTTAGGAATACAAAAACAATCCATCCAATTTTGTACTGTGATCTTTGATCCTTGCAGGTCCTGCTGCTAACTTGTCCTACTTAGTGTGTTTATCAGAAAGCTTCGGAGCTGGGACAATTGATGGGACACTGGGAGAAGTGTTGCCGTGGTGACAAGGTGATTCTGTCTCTCTTCTACCCCACCCCTGGGTTAGTTGCAGCTTCTTGTGGCGTCACCACGTGTGAAGAGACGGGTCACTGTGGGCTCCAGTTGTCCGTGTGACTGACATTAGTGCCAAGCACTGTAGGGGGGAGGAGCAGAGGGCAGGAATGGGGAGAAGCCTGGGTGCAAAGAGAGAGAATGACACAAGCGGGGCGAGGCGACACAAGCTGGTAACTGGACAGTGCAAGTGGGGTGATTGAGCCTGAGGGAGTGAGAGAGAACAAGAAGGCAGCAGAATGAAAGAAATAGGAAGGAGAGCTTGAAAAAAGGATACCAAGGGGTTGAAATTGGTAGCTTCCTTCCTGCTTACTGCAGGTGCAGTCGTGGATATGGGCAAACCCGAGGAAGACGATAGCATAGGATAGGACAGTATAGCACAGCTTATGTTTAAGTCTGCTCAAGAACTGTTGTCTCAGAACATGCTTTGGAGAACAATAAAGCAGTGTTACACCTCAGACAGCTTGCAGTTGTTAAAACATATTAATATTACATTAAAGCACAAAAGCAGGATCATCAGGCACAGTGAACCATAGCAAACCCTGAACATTCCCAGTACGTGAGTACCAACAGACCAGGAAATATTCATGCTAAACTCAGAACTCAGAAGAACTTCATACTTTGCCAAGTGGGTTTGCACTTACGAGGAATTTGTCCCAAAAATGCTGATCAGGAAATAAATACTCTATTGTCTCACTGTGTAGTTATTTCGTATTATGATAAGACAGCGATCATCTAATGAAGTCTAATAAATCAGCGCTGCTGATGTATTTGTATATCTGTATCTATATATAATAGTAAAAACAAAATAGAAAAAATTAAAAGCTCCCTATACGTTCCACAGCTACAGTATTTCTTGGGAATCAATAAATCAACGTCTACATGTGATAGGTTGGCACTACCAATCACGTTTAAGGATACAATGGCCAACATTCAGGGATACAACAGCCATGGCTAGCTGTGCCTATTCAGTCCCAAAAGGAAAGCCACTGCGCAAGCAGAAAGAAAGAAGAAAGAAGAAAACTCTTTGTGAGCACGAGAGCAAATACAGCATTTGTGCGCACAGGGGCGTCAGTTGCGTGCTATGTGATATGTCGTCATTGGCCTGGCACAGTAGCAGGAATAGAACATACAGGCCTGGAGAGAGGAGTCTGAGGAAAGCTGGTTTATTATGCAGATAGAACCAGTTAGTGCCTGCTCTGATAGCTTGAATGCCTGAAAGAGAGAGAGACACCAAGACAGAGACAGAGAGAGAGAGAGAAAGCGAGAGCGAGAGAGAGAAAAAGAAAATAAGAGAGGCTACTGCCAGCCATGACCCCCATCATACATGTCTGATTTTAAGGCACCGTCCCCCAAAACTAATTTTCCATTTCCTCCAGGCATTGTCGGATCATCACCATTGCCACTCCCAGGCCCAGTTTAGAAATGAGAACCAGGTGTTTAACTGAGCCTGAGCACAGCTGAGGACCTTCCGAAATGGAAGTTAGATGGTGCTTGAGGGAGAGAGCTTTCTAAAGCTTCAGTAACTATTTTAAATGACATATTTTGCTCTCCCATATTTTTTTAACGTCTTTGGTCTTGATTCTCTGGGAAATGTTTATTCTACTCCAAGCAAGCCAACTTTTGTCATGATGATGTTGTGATGAAGTCTTTCAGTGACGTCCAGGACTAGGCCAGCTCACAGCTTATATGGGCATGATATAGATGTAATTTCCAAGATGACCTACTATATATACTGTATGTATATATATATATATATATATATATATATATATATATATATACACTATATATACTGTATATATATATATATATATATATATATATATATATA
>OMKI01008438.1:5149-23105 GCA_900302315.1 Phycis blennoides | reverse complement strand
GGTGACATACAGTAGGGTATAAGTGGCCATTTTACGAAGGAGCAGAAAGCTGTTTTAATGGAGGTGACCAGGCAGCAGATGGTAAAGTTCATTCTGTGTGTGTGTGTGTGTGTGTGTGTGTGTAGCCTAATAACTTTAAGGCATAGGCCTAGTACATAATATCTTAAAGTTTAATTCATTTGATTTTCTTAACACTGATTTGACTTTGTGAAAATGTATGTAGAATTACATTCACATCGACTTTTGACAAAATGGACGATGTCTAGTTCATGGGCAAAATACAAAAAATAAAATAAAATACAAAAACAAATCCTACATAGATTGGGAGTAGGAGTATGAGAGAAAGAGGGTACAGAATAACAGGGGACAATCAAAGGCTGTTATTTTAATCTGTCCTGCCTCGCAGATTAGCCGACCACATTGTTGTAATTGTTTTAACGGGAGGGAGTGAAGCGGTCTCTTACGGGGGAATCCTCCGCCTCAATCTCCCAAGTTCAATAGTTTCAAAACTTGAGCCCTCGCGCCCCCTTGGCTTCCCTCCTCGCGCCTAATCCTGCTTAATACCTGGCTTTCTATTGGCTCGCGGCTAAGGGGAGACGGAGTAAATGCTTCTTAAATAGTCGCTGGTTTCGGGGAACTAGTTTCACACTTGACACACTGAGTGGGACGCGGACAAGGCCCCTGTTTTTCTACCGCTTTGGACTATCTCACAGGACGACCCCGAGCTAAGGGGGACATACTTTGCCTCGTTTCGAAGCTCAGGTAGGCCAAACGAGGAGCCGTACCAGCCTACTAAAGAGGGCACACACTGTAGGCACTCTTACAGTCAAGCATCCTACTGCACACCGATTATTTACATTCATATTTTAGCCTTTAGCAACGTTTAGGCGCAATTCAACATAAAGATCTACTCGTGATAGCTAACATAATTAGTAGGCACAATAATGTTAATTATCGGTAGCGTATTGAATATATATTTTCTGTTGAAATCTTATGCATTCATTACGTTTTACCTTCTCCCTTTCTCATGTCTCAAATGTGTTACCTGGGCTTACTTTAAGTTAGGATACTTTAGG
The DNA here is from genome assembly GCA_900302315.1 of Phycis blennoides. NCBI lineage: Eukaryota > Metazoa > Chordata > Actinopteri > Gadiformes > Phycidae > Phycis > Phycis blennoides. The sequence goes on along the minus strand of OMKI01008438.1, from coordinate 22,029 downwards.
CCAATTACCTCATAGACTTGTGCTTAGAAAGTGCTTAGGTCCTACTACGAGCATCCTCTAAGTTGCCTCTCTTTATAACACTATTCAGGATGAATTCTTTGAATTTCTGCGGGGCTTCGAGCAGGGCGAACGAACTCCATGCCCTGCACAGCCTCAACTCCATGGGCTTTGATCTGCACCACCAGATGGCGGAACAGTACCGTGTTTATTCCTCGGCCAGTCCTACAGCCAACACACTTTCCGTTGCGGAGAGACTGGCAGGTGTGTTTTTTACCGTTTTTTTTTTTCAGAATAGTAATAATTGTATTATAATTCTAAATAATTGACATAGATCAAAAACGTTCGTAGGCTTTTGGTCTCCACTTCTTGATTGTATAATTCTGCTGCTGTTTGTGATAAACTGAAAACCAACTTCAATCAATGGTTGCTCAAAATGACCATGCTTCCATATAAATACAATCGAATGCATTAGAATGTCCCAATTGTGCTTGGTGTTAATCTTTACATTAAGTCATTTCGTTAAATAATTGTGTTGTGTACATTTTTCCTCGTCGTCTCAGAACTCATTCTGGAGGCTCGCTATGGCAACCAGCAGAAGCAGCGCCGCAGCCGGACGGCCTTCACCGTGCCCCAGTTGCAGGCTCTGGAGAAGGCCTTCCAGCAGACCCAGTACCCAGACGTGGGCATGCGCGAGAGGCTGGCCGCGTGCGTCAACTTACCTGAGGCTCGCATCCAGGTCAGGCGCACCGTGTCCCCCCGTCTCGCAAGATGATATGCGACCGCTTGAAGCAAGCTGCACACAATGCTTCTCATTTTTAGAAGTGAGATGGAAACGTTTTAGAAAAGTGTGTGTGTGCGTGTAAATTATGAAAACAAGGCTTTGCTCCCCAAACATTAAAACCCTTTCTCGCTCCCACCAGGTGTGGTTCAAAAACAGAAGGGCAAAGTTTCGTAAAGGACAAAGGTGCGCCCCACTTTCCAGAGAGCCCAGCGCTGAAGAAGCACTGCATTATGACCCGGCTGGACGGGAAGAGGTCCGCTTTGGAGGGCGGCCGAGTGCCCCCAAAACAAGCACAGACAAGACTGCTCTGCGTCCACCGGAGAGCAGAGACTTCACCATTCGCTCGCCACACACAGACTCCATCATGTCCAGGCCCGAGGTTCGACAGCGCTCCCCTCAGCTGTTCCCCTTTGTGGCTGGCGGAGAGCAGTACAGGTTTGTCCACTCCGGCCAGCAGGCTGTGGGAGTGCTGTCTGTGGAGATCCCCCTCGCCCCCCCCTTCTGGCCCATCATGCACCAGCACAGCGCTGCCGGCCTGGGGGTCCTACCGTCGTCGATCGGGAAAAACTGTAGCCTGTCCCTGCAGACAGCTTGTTCAAGTACAGCGGTTGCTCACCCTCACCTTGGGCTGTAGCTGTACACACACACACACACACACACACACACACACACACACACACGCTCATACACACACACACACACACACACACATGCACACACACACACACACACGCACATACACACACACACACACACACACACACACATGCTCACACACACACACACCATGCTCACACACACACACACGCTCATACACACACACACACACACACACACACACACACACACACACACACACACACACACACACACACACACACACACACACACACAGCACACACACACACACACGCTCATACACACACACAGACACACACACACACACACACACACACACACAAATGTACACGCACACATCAGAATTCACACACACACTCACACACACACACACACACACACACCACACACACACACACACACACACACACACACACAGACACACACACACACACACACTCACACACACGCGCATTTAAGGTCTCACCATTTCCTCTTCATGGACACAAGTTTCTGAGACAGCAGAATGAGTTGAAAGATGTATAGCAGTGTGGAATAACTATTGCCATTTTTGAGTTGAATCAGTTCTTGATGAATACTGTCAAATGTTTGTATGGAAATGAATAACTAATTTATTGTTTCTACCCATTATGTAGATATGCAATAGGCCACTGAAGTAGGCCTAATGTAATAAAGCACTGAAACATAATAACATCAAGTACAAAAAAGGTAGCACACTTAAAATAATCTTTGTTCAATAATTTCTTTAGTTTGACTAAACGATGGTAGTTAGCAAAATAACCAGACAACAGCTGCACAACTAGTTGAATATGATGTTGTCATTGTGCAAAAATCTGAAACTGTTCAGATTTGTTTTGCCACGTTATTCCATAAACATAATTTTATATTGGCTTAATTGATATTGGCTATCTATGTAATTAAGTTAAACCTGATTAAAAAGGACAATTAAGTGTTACAAGAGAGTTGAACATCCTTTAAATATGATAAAAATCTGATTATATAAATATGATTATCCAATGTTGGTTTTTTGTGTGCGTAATTTCAATTAAACATATATGAAATAGAACAACAAATACCCTAGGGCCTACATATAACAACTACACAAACAATTATTCAAGAAAGTGCAGATCAATTTGACAATTTGCTTCTTGGAACTATATATTCTTTTTAGGCTAAATATGCCACCTTGATGGAGGATTAAAAGAACCAGCCGTTAGCTTCTCATTATTAACCTTAAAGGCGTAAAGATGCCACCTGTGGCACTTTGTAGTCATGTAGTTCTGTATTCTTCCTTATGCCCGCATCATTTTACTCTCAAAATCCCCGAAATAATACTGCATATTGGCACTGATCGCCGAGTCAAAACCGCCAACAGATTGAGTGATTATTGAAGTAGGTTTTGCAGAGTCAACCACATAACCAGCATCACCAGCTCACGCTGACCCATATTCTACAATCCAGTTGCAGCACTTCGTCAGCGCGAGGCGGTGTCCGGACTCTCGTGTGACGCTATGCTTGGCTGCTATCGGCAGGGGAGGCTTAAAGAGACAACAGCAAAACCATAGCGATCGGAGGAAAAATACATACAATTATGCGCCCAATTGAGGAACGATAATGTCGACTTCATTTCAATAATTGACATAAAAAGGTAATGTATATTATTTGCCGCTGTAAATGCGCATGTACGTATTCATTGGACGGTTCCGTCGCGCCTTCTATCAACGCCGTTGCTAACGAACGGGAGCTAACGTAACGCTAACAGAGCTAACAGCGGAGCTAACTGTGTACGGTCTGTTCAGTCGCGGAGGATTAAGGAGTTGCCCAGCAGTGTTATGGTCATCGCCGAAAACGTACCCTTCTATCAGGTGAAATAGTGAAACATGGTGTTTACTATGACTGTTCTCGGCGTTAGAGCGGTGTCTTTTGTAGCCGGATGGAGACTGGTGTGTACTAATGTTAGGGACGCGGAGCTTCAACATTGTCAATCTATGAATGTTTCATGTTATGTCCTGTTTCAACTTGTTCCGCTCAGCGTTGGCTCGCTGAAGTTAGCTACGGCTTGGTGTGGCTACAGTCAGGCTAATACACAGTTGGCTGCTAGGCCAACACTTTAGTAAGCTTGTGTTATCGTCAGGCCAGGGGAATAGTTATTTCGTGATCTGGGTTTAGTGTTCTGTGATTCATTGGTTTTCGGTCAATAGACGGATGTTGACTAAATATGGTAGAGACCACGGGCGAGGAAGATCGGTCAATGAATGAAAACAACGCTTCTGTTAGCTTTAGCTATCAATTAGCGATGTCCATCTAGCTGGTTGGCAACGTCGATCGCTTCAGAAAATGTGGCCTAGTGCCTAGTTGAAGATTGTTCTGTTTATAGCTGGGACGCATCAGTGGATTCTTGGTTCCCTTTACCTCTTCTTAGGGCAATGTCAAGTGATCAGTTGTGACGAACACTCGGTAATGTTGACATTGCTAGCAATTGGATCGTTTGGGATGACAGCTGTCTCACACTATCAGCAGGAAACCAGGTTCGTTGCAGGTAACCAGGTCTACCACCAGCTAGTAGCAGATCATAACGTTAGTAAACTTTTGGTATTATTGGTAGATGGTATGATTTAATACAAGACTGTTCAACCGGTTATACCACCGTGTCATGCTTGTAATGTATTATGTCGAGTGATATATTTATACTAGTTTTTATTAGTTGATGTAAGAGACGTATTCATTTGATGCTATCTATTAATTCATCATATTTCTTAATATTAAGTATTAAGTGATGTCCAACGTTATGCTTCGAACGTTGGTCACAACAAATACTGGCCTTTCCGAAATGGCTAATCTATAGGTCTCGGCGGTCACTAGTTCATTAGCATAATGTGTACTTTTGAACCAGTCTTTCTCTTTCATACACATTCATTCACTTTTAAAATGTACTGTTTATTTATTCATTACAAATTTAACAAACAGGTGTGGGTAAGGGTTAGCGTATTCGCCGGAATTGGTTTTACTTCCTCTTGGCAGTGAAGACGTGTGGCTGACTACACAGCTCAACAAAGTAATGATTGACCTCATACTTCTAGCCTTTCGACCACAGGGACATGCATACAGATCACACACACACACACACACACACACACACACACACACACACACACACACACACACACACACACACACACACTTCTAATTAAACGTGAGCTGATATGTGCCTCTGATATCAACATTTGTAAAAACATTGCAGGACTGGAGACAAGCATAATGTTCAATCATTTATTAAATCTCAACCAGGAAAAATGAAGAAAACATTGCATCCATATTTGCACTTCAGAAGCCTTGAGTTAAAATTATAATAACAATTATTATAATAAAGACATGGAAAGGTCAATTCAATAATAATGTAATTCATAAATGAATCATTGCTTGTAACAAGGTGATGCATGTATCTTGTGTATCATACTTAAACATGAATTATTTCATCTTGTGAAGTTTCTGTATATTGTCACCCTATCATGTAAATAATTCACTATTATCTGCATTACAGCAGGCATCGCTAACTAAGCATTTCTTCTGAAGGGGACCCTTTCATTTGCCTTATCTGTCAAAGCCGTCTGAAATGCTTTTTTGTCTCTTAAATGTGTTGCTCTCCTCAATATATTGTTTTTTTTGTGGGGTCATTGAAAATAGTTTAATGCTATGAGGGGTCCTTTTACTCATGACGGAAGTCTACTGTGGAATATTTCCGCTCGTATTGATTGGTTTATTGAATTTGCTTTTGCTTGTCAGAGGGCAAGATCCCATTTCATAGTATGGAAAAGCTTCTGTAGACACAATTTGATATTGAATAAAAAGGTTTATTTTTCACTATTCCACCACCAATACATTTATTATAACTTGGTTATGTTTACAAACATGTTGTCCTCCTACTTAAAGGTATAAAATAGCCACTTCAAAATGTAAATATCTAATCACGTTTTGGTCTTCCTAAGTAAGTCATATTGATATGGGGATTATGAATGTGTTCAGGTTCTAAACTACAGTCTGGCAATGTCTGACATGGGCTATTACAGACATATAACGTACAAGTTCTTTTATGTATGTGATTTCACTGCATGCCCAATAGGTTGAATTTACTTTTGTTTGTTTTCCAGACATCGACCTGAAATTTGAGCCCAACCACAACTTACCTCCACTCTGTGTCTCACTGCACATCGCCTCCCATGACGTGGCTCTGCAGCATGGAGGATGGCCACTGTCTCGCCAAACACTGACCAGAAGGAATGAAGGCGCTCTGGGGTTTGTTGCCAAGCAGCCTTGTGGACGCAGTAGCTGGGATTCGGAGTGATTGTCTATGAGCGGTACTGTGTGCGTGGGCACATCTTAGCGCTACCTGCCCACTTCAGGCAGGGACATGCAGCCCTAGTGCGGAGCTGGAGTAACAAAACCCGAAAGGAACCCGTCTCTGGTGAACGAGGAACAAGAGCTGCAACATCAGAAACCACAAACGGCAACAACAAGCAGAAGAAGGAAATAATTGTCTGTCGGCCAGACTCGCGGGGGAACTTCAGCCGCAGTTCCGGCCTATAGGAGTGACAGCATTTGCATAGCAACACCTCTCCTCTGTCTTGTGTGGTTGCTTGTCTGCCTCCCTCTCCCTAAACGGTCCCCGGGTCATTGTTTTGGAGTTTCTGTGGTTTGCATGGCCGGGGAATAATCGTGGAGAGGCCAGGGTACCACAAGCTTATGGATTTTGACAAGAGAGGTGGCAAGGGTGAGACAGAGGAAGGGAAAAAGATGTCTAAGGCGGCGGGCAGCAGGACTGGACATGGGGGCCGGAGTTCAGGGACCAACTCTGGGGTTCTTATGGTGGGCCCGAACTTCCGCGTGGGGAAAAAGATTGGCTGTGGAAACTTTGGAGAGCTGCGACTGGGGAAGAACCTCTACACTAATGAATATGTGGCAATCAAATTGGTAAGGGCAACGTGCTCTACGAGAAGCACATGGGGGTTGACCGGCCGTTTTCATGCACATTGTCACCACACAGTTGTTTTGAGTGTATCCACCACAATAATCAAACCCTTTTTTTCTAAATCTGTAAACTTTTCTGAACAATATCTGCAAAACGGGCGCTAGCGCTCATTCTTCATCTGTTTTTTGGTCTGCTGTCATTTCTTCCAGCAAGTAATGAAAAGAATGCAGAGTTTCTCTGTGTTTTTGTTTTCTGTGCCGATCACGAACACTTTAATCAAGTCCACTTTCCCAGAGCAACAGCGCTGCACCCCAGTGCGTTTGACTCTTGTGACCTAAGAAAGCACACAGGAAGTATTCAGAAGCTCTCTCCACCCCCACACACCACTTCTTGCCGAGCAAATATTATTTTATCACTTCAACTCAGTCCAACGTGTTGTTATTGGTTAATGAGTCAACTGAGTGCTTGTATTTATCAATGAGGAGAAAACAATTTAGCCAGACTGGGTTGAGGATCAAACCTTTTCAGTTATATTAACTTGTGCTTGCCTGCGGAGAGATGCAACTTGGCTTAGTTTGACATGGTTGGGTATTTGAAACGATATGAATAATTTTGTCTACCAGCCACATATGCTATATTTCACTAATTTTCACATACATGTTTTTTGTGTGTTTTTATAACGGGTTTAACATGACTCAGGACTTGATGTATCATCATTTTCTTTGTTGTACTTAGGATGAGTAGAACTGGGTGACTACAGCATCCGGTCACGTATCGTTTCTGTTCGAGGAGTTGTTGCTCGGTTTTGTGGGTCTTTTTATTTCACCATAGCATGGAACAATGTCGAGCCACTGGTAAAGTCACACAGACACACAGAAGTAATAAACCACATGTAAGAGCTGTAGGCCTTCTGATTGGCAGCTGAACGTTAGCGAGAGACTGAGCTGCTTTTCTACTTCCTTTTGCGTTCAAGCTCGCATGTTCCTCACTGGCCCTTTCTTGCCTTTCTGTAAATGGTCCCCTTCATGACGCTTTGTAGACATTTTCAAACGCCATCAAAGCTAAACCTGCCCACCAGATTTCTTCTTCGACTTCTTTGACCACACCTCTTGATGCCTGGCTTGGATGCCTTGTCTTTTCCTGGCTGTGCCCCCGGTTAAGTTGTCATGCAGTAGCCGGCGGCGTCTACCAGCAGAGACCAGTGGGGGCCTGGCGTCATGTCTTCCACAGCCACAATGGTCTGTGTATGATTATACTTACATTTGCCCAGGGAGGTCATTATCTCTAAACGGGCACTCATTGAAGGCTTTGGTAACCACTTGGAAAGGCAGAGTTTAGCCTAGGGATTTAATTGCAGTTCTCCTCTACTTACAAATGTAAATCCTTAGTTGTGCTAAGGACCCCCCCCATATACACCTCTTCCCTTCTGTGCACCCTCCCATCTGCTTGTGTATTTTTATCCCCATGATGTCCAGCTATATCTGGCTCTGGCATTAGAACCATAACATTGCTTCATGGCTCTTGTGTCCCAGTGTGCGCCAAGCTTAAGTGTTGTGAATGAACACTTACAATGTTAAGTGTTCATTTAATAGCCACTGTGGGCTCCAGCTTTCTCCAAAGCAGTGACGCCTGTCAGAAATCTGATTCGGATTCATGCCGGGTTATTGGGCTTTTTTTACACTGCGACTTTGTCCCATGTGTCACGAATTACAATGTGTTCACCGTGCATCACTTAAACTATGTGAGTATCACTTTAACTATGTGAACGTCATCGGCTGGTGGTAGGGCCACGGCTTTGTCATGGGAGGCTGTTCCAGAGCACTTTGTTCTGGACTTGAGACATACGAAAAGCCTGCTCATCTGGGAACACCTGTTATGTACATGCCTGAAGCATTCAACGCCTTCTCACCCACATTTGTTTACCATTAAGTTCCAACAGTGAAGGCTCACCAATGTCAGCCAGGCTGAAATACCTGTTTGGGTGATGGACTGCTATTACTTTGCATTTTCTTTAAGGGATACGCCAAGATATCTGTGGATTGGCGTTTGCCAATTTACCCAGATTGAAGTCGTTGTTCAATTCCGTTTGCTGGGTTAGCTTTTGCTATCTGTTTGACACTTCCATTGGCTTGCAGAGTAAGAGTGGCCTAGCTTCTGTTCATGTGAGGGAAATATTTTTTGGAAAGTTTTGGAAAGATGCTTACCCAATACAACCACAACAAGATTGTTTGTCATTACACATTATACAGCTAATTCGGCACTATTTTTAGAGCTGTGATTATTAGGCTACCTGTGATATTATCAGCCCCTTCTGGCTGGTTAGTTCTTGAAGAGGGTCACCTGTCAGTGGCTTGTCACAGGTAGCCTAATAATCACAGTGCAGAAAATTGGGCAGATTTGGCTATGTGTGTTTCGACAAACGGAAGGTCAGTTTGTGTTGTTTCTGGCCCTCGTTTGGAGGAAGTGACTATTTGGAACACAGTAGATATTTAGTTCCAATGTTTTCGCCTTACATGAATAGCAGCTAGGCTGCTGTAAGGCCTAAGTTCCTCACATTGACTTGTAAACAGAAAGCAAAGGTCAACCCAGCAAACTCCCCTTCTGGATTCACAATGATGAATTTTGAATTGAACAACTTTGAATTTTGGCCAATTTACAGGTATCTCGGCAACATTTACACTTTGTTCCATGCATAAACAATGCTCCTTTGTCAAAACAACAGACAATCACACCTATTATTTTTCTTCTCTGGAGTACATTGTATAAAAATAATAATTGTAAAGAATTGCTATCGGAGGCACACCCTTGCTCAGTGCAATATTGGTCAGGCTGTGTTTACACAGTGTGTGAGCAACCTGTTAACAAACAGTGGTACTTGGATCAAATTCCTCTTTGTTTCACCAACAAAATGAAATGGACGACACTGGAGACCAATCTATTAATTAACGTTGTTTTGTGGAGTAATAACATCTTGCTGTAGCCCCGTTTACTTGTGTGATGATGCAGACCATGTTGAGTGTCTTGTGTGCCCGTCTGTCCTGCCAACTTGCAGAAATGGGCGTTTGCATGACGTCCAACGCAACTGGACCTGGGACAAAGGTCACTAGCCGTGTCACCCTGCACCAGCATGTGCTGGCGACCAGGCAGATGTAGAGTAGGCCCCAGCACAGCCTTCATTACGGCATCTGGAAGCACGCAGGAGGGGAGGAGGAAGGGCGAGAGGGAGACTGCCGAGCCCTGAAAGGTCTTCTTTGTTAGCAGGCTCGGTCGACACACAGTAGTTCAGTCTTTGCTTCAGCTGGGCGCGTTCCCTGCCCTGACAAACGCCTGTGTGATGGAGGCTCCAACAGGGCTGTAGGCTTTGCTCCCGTGGGGAGATCCCGGTGTCTTAATGAAACGCCTACACGCTGCGGTCACACACTCTTCCCCCATACTGTGGAACACCTCCACCCATCATTCTTGCCCTCAACACATACACGCACATATTCACCAGGCACACACACACCCGGGCATGTACTCTACCCAAGCATGATAACAGTTGCACAAGGAAATTACTATGCAACCCCTCATGCATGCATGCGATATTTTTTTTTCCATTAAACATGTCTACATTATAGTTGATTTTATGGCCTCCGCTGATCCCAGCCTAGTGCCTTCTCCATGGGTAATGCTGATCAAGGTCATCCAGTCCTTCTTGACCTAGTCATAGTGTTTGCGTTAGGTGTGGAGATTGCGCACAACCACACACGACCACTCCTAGCCAATATATCTTTTGTGCCCTGCGACTTAAACAAATCCATTTCCACTTGTCATCCGCATCAACCCCCTCTGGAAGAGGCGTTAAAATTGCTCTTGCTTTGTGTTTTTGTTTGAAGCCCTTTTGTAATCACGAGTACTGAAGTCACTCATTGGTGGGCCGAGATGGCGGGCGGCTGTGAGTCCGCTGGACGTAGGAGGAGGAATGATAAGTGAATCCTACCACCGGGGAGATTTCAACCAATCAACCTGCTCGTGGCAGCCGGGAAGAGATGGGAAGGGGAGGGATGACATGACCTTGAAGCTCACAAGTATACAGCATTGACAATCTGTGCATGGTGGTAAACGGCTTCTACATGCATTGCGGGCCAGCTATTTTAATGCGAAGAGAAGAGCGTGTGTATGGCCAGTATCTCTTAGCGTTGTTGACCTGAACACTTTATAGTTGTGGGCAAAGCTCAAGCCGCCCCCCCATGTGCTAATGACTCCTTGTAAAACGCAGGGTCAACTGCTGATACGGAGAGAGGCAGAGCCAGACTGCCTATGCGTATGATTGTTGAGCGTCTCACGCTGTGGTCACTTGTGTGAGCGTCTGACTGCAGGAAATCTGAGTTGGTGTATCCTGCCCTGAAGCATGATAAGCGGCTCTTGTTGCAAGCTAGCTCAGCAGCCCGCAGCCGGTCTCAGCGCCGCAAGGCCATAGACGGCGCACAAGTGTGAGGGCATGCGGTCCCTAGCGGCAGGTCAGCACTGCAAACCAAGAGCCCCTCTCCCGGGCCCTCCTAGGGAGCAGGCAGGGCCGATCGAATGACTAATCCTTCGACTTCAGCCCCGTTTCATGATAATCAAAGCGAGCCGACGCGCAGTGTGAATATACGCACGCGCTAATGCTGCGGTGTATGGCGGGTGCTGATTTAGTGGTCGCTCAGCAGCCTGGTCTGGCTATAGCAGGAGTAAGCGTGGATAAGCACGATCAACATTGTCAGTGTTCTGCGTTTGATTACATGAGTGTAAATTGTAACATCGCACATGAGGCATTGATTTACAGTTTGACGCAGGGTGTGGGCCAGCAAGCGCACATGTAATTGAAGACTGCATACTTCCTGGTTCATGGTTAGCCACTAGTAATTTTTTCCATTGGGTGTCCGTAGGAGTTACCCTCAATACCAAACCAGTTCAGGGCGACGTTTTTATTCTTCGAGTCAGACAATCATGGTGCTGCTGGTGTTTTCAAGTATAGCTGTGCTATATTTGACCCACCTTGTTGACAAGTCTTCCATTTCTTTGTTTTCGCTGTGTCAGAATTGCCAAGTGAAAATTACATGGCGGTATTTTGAAAAGTTTGTTCAATAGCCAAATTCACCAAAAGCAATTTCTCAAAATGACAAAGATCAGAAAGAAACACACACACAAGACACAATGATACAAACGAATGTTTATTCCAAGTCTCAATTCTAAACTGAAAGTTTGTATTACTGTACGCTAAGGGTGAAGCGGAGGGTAAGATACTCTGTCTACTGTGCTGGTCTGAAAGGGGAGAAGCCTGTGGCTCTGTCACTCATGTACCACTGAGTTCTCTGACCAGCAGCTGAGCAGGGCATGTTCGGGGGGCTGTTGAACGTGAAAGAAACGAAAACGGCCACTGCCGTCCTCTGACATCTTGGCTGTTACAACGGAAATGTGATTGGTCACGGCTATTTAAGTGTGTCCGTGAAATGACAGGGACACTGCTACTGCCTACGCTCCAGATGATTTTAAACACTCGCACAGAAATACATTAAACCAATCACACTTTTGTTACTCATTATTTAGCCGTTGTTTACCGACATTAATTCTATATGACGAAATCCCTCTCCCAGGCCGCCATGTTGCAGTTCCCATGACTCACCACCAACCTTCTGAACCCACATGGACGTCCCCTGTACACACTACACCAGGAAGTGTTTGTTCTATCCTTTCCCAGCCTACGGCTTCAGAGCTTTGAGGGGGGGGGTGGGGGTAGGTGACTGGGCAGCTGATGGTTTCATCTGGGGGCTCTAAATCTGAACTGAAACGGGAGAAGGGCGCTGGACACCGGCCAGCTGTTGCTCCCCCGACACCACGGTCCAACCACACACACCTCTGGTTATAAAGATGGCCTTCAGAGAGAGAGAGGGAGAGAGAGGGGGAGAGAGCGAAACACTAAGTAGGCGTGTGTCCCCCTCCACCTCCTCTTACCACACAAATAGTCAGGCAAAGGTCATGGCCTATTCTGGGCCACATACATGATACTAGGGCAGTTTCCCTGGCATTGCCACAGACCAATGCCACTGGACAGTCCCTGCTGCCCCAGTCTGTCGAGATAAGGGTCAAAACAATGAACTATTTACTTCTGCAGGGAGATTCCAGCACCCAAGTCATTGATCCTCTTTTTAGACCAGTTGGACTTTATTATTTCTTTTGTGACTTTTTAGTAGCAATGTACCATTATTTGTAATTGCATTTTCACAATTGATATGTGTATCTGCAATATTGAAAGACCATTAGTTGTAATGGCGCCTGTGCACTTTTCAAAGGTAGATTAATTCGTCGTCACATTTTCCACACGTCTCCAGCGTCTTCAATCCAACGCCTGCTAATGGAGATTGCTTCTCACTCACCTTTCGTCTTTGCCACACGTTTGGTTGCACCCGCTTTGGTTTTTTTTTCCTTGTGGCTGTTTGTTCGTTGTTCTGATATTCAGCGGTGCCAAATTTGAGGGCTCAGAGCTGTGGCGGGACAGAGATGAGATTTATTCCGGAAAACATCAGATTGCAGAGATGATTAATCCGAGCCACTAGCTGGGGTATCTTGGTGCTTTTGCGCAGGTCTGCAAAGGCCACTGCAGGTTAGAATATAGAAGCAACCATCTAATCTGCGTGACATAATGATGCTCCCAGTAGCTTAAAAGGCTTTTTGTAATACTAATCGAGGATACTTGAAATGGTACGGACCATTCTGTTTTACATCAATTCCCCAGACTGCTGCTGTCTGTTTTTTTTTTTTTAAATCGGCAACATTCACAAACAGGTGTGTGTGTTAGGTTTTTATTTTCTTCCAAAAGTCTCCTTTTACATGCCCGCCCCCGTTTTAAGAAGCTCAATAAGTTGATGTCAACCACCAAAAATGGGCCTTAAATAAAGACATGAATATTGCTCGTGCAGGTTTTCACAGAGTGACCCACCAGCAAAAGGCCTGTGACCCACTTTGGGTCCTCACACACACACAAGCTGAAGAAGCCTTGCTAGTTGCTATAGTGCAGAGCAGCTGAGTGTGAGAGCAGACTGCGGCAGCAGCAGGTGAAGGCTCTTCTGGCCTGTGGGTCAGCTGCAGCAGACAGCAGGCCTGGAGACCGGCCAGCACACCAAACACAGACCCCGCTCCGTACGCGACGAGGGGCCGGGTGACTCAGGCATGACCTTACTATGTAGCATGTAAAGTCCTCCTACGGAGAAGATATTGTTTTCAACATGAGGGATTTCACACCGGAAAAGATGTGCTGTGACCTGAGGGCAGTGAGTGGAGGGTCTGGTCATTGAACTGGCACTGCATCGCCCTGCCCTGCCACCAGTCTTCACAGTAAAACAGTAAACATTTTATTTTCTTATTATGGCGCCATGGTTATTAAACTCCAAGTTCAAGTTGTGGTGCTGATTGAAGTTGGCAATATGCAATATTATAGTCTTTATTGCTCAGTTAATGTTGCTGGCCAGGAAATGCAATAGTCCAACTCGTTTTGTTTTGTGTCAGAGTATATTGGGTCCTCTGATCCTTGACAAGTAGAATTGTAAAGGGCAATCAATTCAAAAGCTTATTGTTCTGGCTCTTATTAGCAATTATGATGGTCGTTGTTGAAATGGTTCCTGACGCATCCTTTTTCTCCGCATATCTCCTTAAAAGGCAGATGAAATAGTTGAAGCTGGGCCCTTGAAATGAAGATCCTTCGCGTGGCGTAGGATCCCTACACGTGTCCTTCAAACGCTCAGTGGCATCTCCAGGGTCACCAGGTTTGAGTCAGATGTTGCAAGGCACAGTGGGGCACGGCAGCATCTTGTGGAGTCGAACCGTTTCGCTTCCCGGGCCCCAAACGAATCCTGGTATTACAGGAGGATAAAATGTCCCACACTTTCTTGTCGGGAGCGCAGCCATTTACGCATCTATAGCCCTGGTCAGCCGCAAGATGAGTCGAGTCTAAATGCGTAAAGCTGCCATAAGCCTCTGTTTTTCCGCTGTAAGCTGTTTTAGAGGGTCCTTGCGGTCCGGTGCCATCTGTTTTGATTCATTATTTATATATTTTCCCATGGCATCCTCCCCCCCCCCCCCCCCCCCCCCCCCCCCCCCCCCCCCCCCCCCCCCCCCCCTCCCCTGCGTGGCCTGACTTGCGTGACATGTGCTTTGGTTCACATAGCAGGAGGATGACATCACGCCAGCGCCCTTCCCTGCCTTTCAAGGCCGGTCATGTGACTTCCTCCTCCACCTCCCTGCTCTAGTCCCCTGTCCTGCTCTTCTCTTTCCTCTCTCGTGTTCTATCTCGCTCTCTCTCTCTCTCTCTCTCTCTCTCTCTCTCTCTCTCATATTCCCTGACTGCTCTGGCCATGCTGAACCCGTGGGGGTCATATATCATCATTGTTGTGTAGACCTGTTCAGGGCTCAACAGGGCCATTAGCCACCCTGTGACTCTTTTGGGTCAGGCTTTTCCCCTCTTCCTGTCGTTTTTCAGACGGGCTTCCCCACTGTCACCATGGCCATGTCTATGTTTTGAGTCAGTGGGAGTTTTATTTTTTTGTTTTTTGTGCCTAGTTTTGGCTACATTCAGACTGAGCAGCCAGACACACTTTTGAGGAACAGGAAGACTGACTGCTTTGAATATGTTCACTCAACAGCGTCGTACAGTCCTTAATGCACTGGCCTAGACGATGCGCCTTGGTTTACTATTGGCTTAATGGAGTCTATATGTCAGCTAAGCTGCCTTTCAACAACGTATGCCATTTAAGCAAAGACTGCACTGTAGTTGGATGCGTTGCAATGCAATATTAGCCTCGCATTATCAACCTTCTCTTTTGATATACCGAAGTAACGTTTATCTATATCAATCAAATATATAAAGTCTCATTTTATTTATTTTTACATTTATTTAACAAGAATGAGGCTTCCTAAGCATCACATTCAGTCCATGTATGACTATGTAGGTGGAAGGGAAACCAGAGCACCCTGGGAAATCCATGTAGGCACATGAGCTGAGCCACAGTTTAAACAAGGCGATATGGAGCAAATCATCACACAGATGACAGCAGCAGTGTCACGCTTGCACCAGAGTTTCCACAATAGTTGGTCTGCTGCAACTGGGAGAAAAAGGGCTTTAGTATTGGCTGTGCCAAAGCCTGTATGAAGATTAAGGAAAAGTATTACACTGGGCTCATACATTAAAAAAAAAAAAAGATATTATTATTATTCAGTTCATACTATTCTTGGTTATTACTGATAAAATGTCATCCAAGTTGAGATTTCATTATAAGATATTGTTGCATTACCTGCACTACGGTGCGCAAATTCAACAAATGTACTTCTGTTGTTTTTTCAGATGTTTCCAGTTAGCATCGGTGGCTTTCTCTTCCTTTCTAGAAAAAAGCGGTGTGTTTGTGAATGAGACAAAATGCCATAGCGAAAGTCCCAGAGGCCGGCCAAGCCCTCAGTGCTGGTCAGCCCTTGTCAGGACACTGGAGATAAATTGAGCCTGACTCTGCACTGAGAGCTCCACAGTCAACGCTGTATAATGTTTCTAATGCACTCTCCTTTTCTCTCCCCGTTTTCTTTCAGGAACCTATTAAGTCCAGGGCGCCACAACTCCATTTGGAATATAGATTTTACAAACAGTTGGGAAATTCAGGTAAGAAATCACACGCCCATTGAAATGCACGTACCATGTGGACTTTCCTAAGATTTAGCTTGTGTTGATTTGGCTCTCCTTGCCTTACCTGGGGGGGAAGACCCCAAATATGATGGACGGCCCTGTTTTGCACCGTAGCAGCCCACTGACTACACTAAAGCACCGCTGACTGAGATGCCAGTGTGCTGTGATGCAGCGCCGGCAGACTGTTGCTCCAGGGCTGCATCCCTTTGATCTGGTGGCTGGCAGGCGGGCAGGCGGGCAGGCAGGTTCCAACAGAGACAGAGAGGGTTTGGGGCATAAAGTCAGATGGCTGGGAGGGGCGGTGACTCGATGGGCCTCACCGCGCTGCCAGCCCGGCTGCCTTGCTGGTAAATTTGTGAGTGTTTTTTGGTGTGGGAATCTGGCTTGCTTACTGAGTACCTGTTTAATTATTTATCAAATTATTTGAAGACGTTTGACCTCTGTTTACCTCGGGGGACCAGAGGCAGAGCTACAAAAGCTGTTTCATCATTAAGGAGCATGTGAACCCTCTTGTTTCAGCTGCAACTCAAACACTGTGAGATTATTAAGATAAAAAAAAAAAGTGTGTGTGTGTGTGTGTGTGTGTGTGTGTGTGTGTGTGTGTGTGTGTGTGTGTGTGTGTGTGTGTGTGTGTGTGTGTGTGTGTGTGTGTGTGTGTGTGTGTGTGTGTGTGTGTGTGTGTGTCCAATAAAGTGCAATAGTATGAGTTCAAGCCAAAATGTACAGTGTGTAGGCTACTTGAACAGTACAAATACAAAACACAAAACCATTGAGACTTGTGTCTGTGTCTACTTGAGCATTAGCAGCCA
>OMKI01008424.1:0-20774 GCA_900302315.1 Phycis blennoides | reverse complement strand
TGTGTGTGTGTGTGTGTGTGTGTGTGTGTGTGTGTGTGTGTGTGTGTGTGTGTGTGTGTGTGTGTGTGTGCGTGTTTGTGTATGAGTGTGTGTTTGTGTGTGTGTGTGTGTGTTTGCGTGTGTGTGTATGAGTGTGTGTTTGCGCGTGCACGTGTGTGTGTGTGCGTGCGTGCGACGTCTGCGTACATAATTGATTATTGATCATCAACTCCCCCGCTCCTCTGGCCGATGGCCCGAACCAGTTGTTTGTCAATTGTTGCCATTCACACCATTGAAGCCACTGCCACCCCTGCTACTGCCCCCCCCTTGGGGGATGAATGGGAACGCCGTGTGCGGTGAGGGAGGACGGGGGGGGGGGGACAATAAACAAAGCTTGAGTGGATACGTTCTCAATAATGACCCTCCGGGGGGGGGTTGGATGTGGCTGGGGCCTCGTGTCTCATGGGCGTGGATTGCGACTTCCAGGGAAGAATTGATTGTAGGAAGATGATAACCGCGCGTGTGTGTGTGTGTGTGTGTGTGTGTGTGTGTGTGTTCGGGACAGCTTTTACTATGTGAAAACTATATGTAGGAAGACAATGACCATGTATGTCTACGTATGTAATAATTGTGGTTGTATAGGAATGCAACGATGTATGTGTGTAATTGTATTGATAGGAGGACAATAAGCACCAATATGTATGTGTTTGAGAGAGCTACACTATATTTGATATGTGATAAGTAGCAGTTTTCAAGTTTTCAAGTTTTCATATTAGCCTGCGATGAAAACCTGTAGACAGAGATGCTGAAATCTTTAAAACCTTCCAATTTTATAATTCTGCTGTAAACACTTATTTTCATTTTAATGTTGTTCTTTGAGTGGATGGATAGCTTGATGTTTGATAAAGTAGACGGACACAAAGCACAAAGCAAGTTATTATTAAGCAAGTCAGTGACACAAAGGCTTAGTGTGTGGGTACAGAGTTGCCTGGTAATCCTGATGACCACTAGATTTCCTCTACGTAGGACTTGGTGTTGTCATTATTACACTGAAAACCAACACCAGTCTTTTTGTCCTGCACATGTGAAGGCAAGGGCTGAAAAATGTTGGTGAACCATGATTGACATATGTCACATGCCTTGACCTTTGACCTCACCTTGACTATCTCTTTTGAATAAATAAATCATTGTGTGCGAATTGCCGCCATGCAACATGGCACCTGAGCGATCACAGCGCGCTGAAAACCAGTCATGAAACAGGCCAACAAGCGGAACTCATTCGGTAAAACAAATCACGTAAAAAATAGGATTACCAAATTCCAGGAGTAACAAAAATAAAGACAAAAGGAAAAAAAACTGCAGAAACAGGTTGATTCTTCACCAATTCCCGGGAGACATTGAACTACAATGAGCGAGACAAACACAAAGCCACGTTTTTGAAAATAATGAATCGTGACTCGAGTGCCAGATATCGGCAAACGGCTGGTACCGAAACTACTTTTTCGGTAGACGTGTGCGGGAGATAAGTTTGAGTCGCTTGCCGATAAACAAAAAAGTTATGCGTTTAGTGGCAATTCTGCTAGGGTGGAATATCTCTAATGAAATGCAAATCAAGGGGTTTGGCAAAAATGTGATTAAACTCAGAGGGGTTTCCACGGAATCAGCTGGAAACCTGTGGGATGGCCTCCTCTGATGTACGCGGCTATTGCTCTGCTGTGATTTTTCCATTTAATTGGGAAGGGAGGGATGGAGGACGGTGTGGGGAAGGGGTATATCGGAAGAGTTTCTTCATAACATTGGACCTGACTTTCCAATGTTAGTGGCTCTTTCTATTTGTAGTTCTCTATCTCTCTCCCTCTCTCTTGTTCCTCCCCCCTGCTGAAAGGTAAACAGTGGTAGCAGTGGTGTTGTGTTCAAGGAGACGCTGTTGTTGACTTTATTCTATTCGCCGTGACCTTGAAATGAAATCACACCATTTTAGGGTTCAATTCTATGCTTGACGTGATATTCATATAATATTTCACTTTACAATAAAGATACATTAATTAACCATACAATAACGTTAGTTAATGTAGTATTAAGCATTAATCAACTGTTGATTAATGGTTAAGTAATGGTCGGGTAATCATTTACAATTTTTTCATGTTGACCGAGGTAATGGTGTTCATTTTTAACTAAGATATTAATGTATGCATTATTTGTAAGGGTTTGGGCTAACTAATTAGTTAAGGCATGGTTAATTAATGTACCCTTATTGTAGATTGTTAAAAATCTAATTATGTTGAGATTGGAAGTGATCCATCAGAGATTTCACACAGTGTAAGTGGCAATCAAAGTCCTATTTTAATTGTTTTTAATGGCCCTCTACAGTATAGTACATTTAGCTAAATAAACTACTAAGTATCTTGTGTATTTACTGAAAATATGTGGATGCTGTATTCTAAGAGGGATGTAAAATGTCAGTGTTGTTGGTTTAGTGAAGAGAAGTTTGCATTTCTACACAACAGTAAGGATTCATGTGATTGGCTGAGATTATCTGTGATGATAATCAAGTGACAAAAATGTTGCTTGTGTGATTTGGAAAGTGATGGCTGGCAAATACAGACTAACTGTGCGCTACCTTCAAAAGGTTAGCGTGTATGTGTATGTATTGTGTATGTAATACACAATACATACACAATACAGTACACAAGGAATGATTGGAGGTTTGCTAACATTGTTAGTATCTCTTTGTGTCCGGTTGTGTGTATGTGTGTTTTCTGTGTGTGAATGCATGGCGTTTATTTTAATTGGATCGTCGTGTTCACATGGACGACATGCAGACATGTGGATTTGCATGGAAGACATACAGATATATAGATTCATTACTTAATTACTATACAACTTAGTTTTTAGGGATTTGCCTCAGTGTGCTGAACAACAACAATATACATATCAAACAGTCAAGATGTATAATTAGTAATTCATTAACAAAAACCAAACCCATAGAACATTACATACATTCATGGATGAGACATATTGACAGGCCAGGGGTAAAGTCTACTGCCAAATGAGAATAAAATGCAAGGTGCTGTAAAATACAAAAGTAGTTAGCACTTTCGTAAAGTGCTGATGCAAAATTGGGGAGCTATTTAGTAATTGGATGGTTCTGCGGTAAGTGCTGTGGAGGGAAGGGAATGTCTTAGTTTTGATGGCCCTGGGTCTTTTTTTTCCCATGAGGGAAGGGGTTTGCATGGTGCGTGGAGTCCTGTAGTATTTTAGACCTTTGCACTGAACGCGGATCTCACATCACGTCAGAGATGGGAGCTGAGTTTACAGCGGATGATTTTTTCGAGGCAGAACAAACATTTCTGTCCAGCTGCTTCCTCCCTATGCTACAGATAAATCGTGCGATGACGGGTTTTGATTTGCTTGTTGACTGTTGTTTCATGAAACGAATACAATGAACCCACAAGATGTCACAAAAGTCAGCTGTGGGGATTTTTTTTTCTGTCTTCTTCATTCAAGCAAAGCAGGAATGCTCACATTCATAGAGTCAGTTCCCAGAAAAAATATTTGTTCTTGTTGCACAGATACCAGATGTGCTTAGCCATTTTATATGAACGGCAACGCTACTAAGCAACGGGTGGCCGATGCTTGGTGCTGCCTATATGCAGCACTCAGGAACAAAAAAGATGCCTCTTGATAGTGAGTGAGACCCTATAGTTGTTGGGCAAAATAGGGCCGACCTCAGGCCGAAAGCTAGCACTCTTGGTACATGCCTTGCAGAAGAACAATGTTATTCTTTTTTTTCCGTAACATTTCGACAATTATTATAATGTTTATAGAAAATCGATGCAAAATTGCAGTGTTGTTGAAATTATGTTCTAAATAATTGACTAAGTGGATAATAGTCAATGTTTTAGAACCTCCCCTTTCTTCTGTGCTTATTAAACATAACTGAATAAACATTTAAATTAAGGACCATCATATAACATCTTAATAATAATCACAGGGTTTTCCCCACCATTTTCATTCTCCATTTTCCCCAACAGTTGTATTGTGGCATGGATGACATGCGAAATGGAAAATGTTGCACGTCATATCGCCCTGTTATATCTAGAGAGGCTGTGGTTTTCAGATTTTAGTCACTACTCACGCTTCAGCCCTCTTCATTATGGGTTATTATGTAATTTTAATGAAAGGATAAATAGAAAAAAATTATGTTTGCTTTGTTTTGCATTTCAGTTCTGCTAACAGACAAGTTAACTTCATCTGTTCCACTTGAGATATTGTTTTAGTCCAAACTTTTTAATTTGTAAAGGGAAAACATCACTTTTTTTCTTCACCAGTTCACAGCATGTGACCCAGTGGTTGACTGGTTGGATTAACACGTGTGACATAGTGAAATAACATTAATGTAATGCATTGATGCGCATTATTATATAGCATTAGCATTTAAGGTTATGGTTAACCCTGACTATATTAAATAATGTATACATGAATACCTTAGTTACCATGAACACCATTAGTAAACCTGAACACCACTAAGCGATTACTAGACCAACTGTTAATGAACCGTTATGTAATGTTTATTACTCCAGTGACTAACATTAATGAATGAATAATTAACGTACCCTTAACATACACTGTTTCATCATTAGAGGGATGGCCAGACAGCCGGACAGACAGACAGACAGACAGACAGAGAGAAAGACAGATGAAAATGGCGCGCTCCCCCCCCACCAAAAGAAACAAAAAAAGAAAAAAGAAAAAACGCTCCATTGACGTCAACAACTGCTGGCAAATTTTTTTTATTTAACCTTGTGTACTTTTTGAGCACGACAGCAGCAAGGTTGTTTCCCAGCCGCGAACAAGGCTGTACTGTGGGCGTATCAGAGGCAGTTTCTATAGGTAGGCACGTGTCAGGATACATGTCAACCAGCAGCAACATGCATTGTCAAAAAGCCCAGACACAGGGAGAGACAAACCCAAGTGACTTCTGGGGGTGAATGTTATCATAAATGCCAAGCTGTATCAGTATTGAATAATGTTTTTCTTCGTCATATTGTACCCGCTTTGACAGCAAAGGCACGGCATCTTTTTCCTGCGTGACTTAGTCAAGGTGACTGCCGACTACCCAATCTCAGCTCAATCAAAAGCAGACGATCGCCTCCCGGCCATTCCTGCAAACCGCTCTTGGTAAGTATTTATAAAAAAATATTTATCAGCTATTTATTTTACAGCAACAAACCTGTGTTTGTTCCGCTAAAAACTAATTTGTATATAGTTCTTTTGAGGACTAATATTAATAAAACTAATAACGGCAAATTTATTAAAACGGAAGTTTTTTAAACCGATTTCCGCGACGCCAATGATTTTTTGTCTCCTTTCTTTCACACATCCAAAATCTCGATAGGGTGCTGTTTGAACACTCACAGTGTCACCTCTCTATTTCAATTTGCCCGTCTGTCTCTGTGATGTTGACTCTCGCCTATCTCCATCATGTCAACACGCCACGGGGAAAATCGGACTTGTCAATCATGGAGGATCGGAAAACGAGAGCGAAAGCGAAAGGAATTGGGGGCTAGAGAGAGGCTTCTTAAAGCCGGAGGAATAGAAGTAGGCGTAAAGTGATGGCCCGAGGGATGAATTAGGCCAAAGTGATCCGTACGTTGCGGTCAATTAAGGTCACAGGAAATCGCTTCAGAAATCAATGGACGTTCAGCCCTTACGGAAAAATCTATGAATCTGCTGAAAAAGAAAGAGAGAGAGTCAGAGATAAATGGGATTATTCGATTCTTGTTCCGCATTTTCAGAAAAAAATATACAAATGAAATTGGTTTCATTAAAAGGTGAATTCAACAGTTTACTGTGTGTCATCAACATCAGACAGAACGGGTCAATGGGCAAATCAATCCAAGGACCTCGTTTTTCTTTTCCTCAGTATTTTTCCCCCGCGTCGTCTTATATTAATTTTGGGATTATAAGGTTAACCTTGTGTTTGTACTGTCTGCATCTCTGTTACCACCTGCTAGAGGTTTTGCAGAACCCTGAATGTAGTTAAAATGCACATTATTTATTCCTCCAAAGCGCTGGGCCTGGAGTACTGAAACACAAGCAAGGTGTCACAGGTCATGTTGGGTTTTTTGTCCTGTCTCCATGTCTTGTCCTGTCATATCCTGTTTTATTGTGAAGAGTAACTTCCCTCTCGTTTCAGGTCACTTCCCCTTCCTCGTGTGTCTTGGTCTGATTGCGTGATTGTTTCCACCTGTTCCCAATTACCCTGTGTATAAGAGTCTGCGTCTCCCTTTGTCTTGTACCTGTGTGTTTCGTCGTACGTTCATTCACTCTAGCATTATCATAGTCAAGTCATAGTTTTGTCATTTCTCGTGTTTGGTTTCTTTCAAGTCCTCCAAGTGAGACATTTAAGTTATACGTTTTTGATTAATAGATTCAAGGGCAGGGTGTCGCTGTTTATTCAATGCAATAATTTTGTTTTCATTTAGTTGGCCTTTAAACATTGTTTACAATTCATCACATGGAAACGGTGTTGTGTCTTACATTTCTTATAATTTAATCAGAGTAATTATTGTAATATTGTGTTTCTTTTTTCTTTGGACCCTCTGTAACTTTTGTTAAATGATAATACATTGGTTGTTATTTGAGCACGCTTGGAGTAGACAGTTTTCGCAGTTAACACACTAACACACTGTAGGCATGCAAATCAAGCTCTCACGTCCACTGCCATAGGCATGTAAGTAACACCTGGCCTCCGAAGAATTGACCCACCCCCTGCGTTGATCAACCAAATATGATCGCAAATCTGCATTAGCCAAACTAAGTAAGATGAAACACTGAGCGGCCATTGGACACACATCACAACACAGGCTTAACTGTTGGGCTTGAGGGTCGGGAGAAGCAGGGGATTGGGCTGTCAGTCATCAAAGTAAAACTCAAAATGGAGTCGTCCTCATCTGATTCCAAAGTCTCGATCTCCACCACGTCATCAGAAAAAGGACACGTTCGCTATCATTTTTCAAGATTCTGGAACAAAATGATATTGACCACGCACGGCTTGACCTTTGGCAGCCAGATACAGCAACAACACAAAAAAAAGATTATATTGATTCTCGCAGTGCTGAACACTATTATCCAATATCCCACGGCCATCAGCGATTAAACTTCCGCGATTGTCGAAAAACTGATGGTCGATGCTAGCACATTACCTAGCATAAAAGGCTACATTACCCAGCTATAACAAGCAACATTAACTTC
Organism: Phycis blennoides; assembly: GCA_900302315.1. Lineage (NCBI taxonomy): Eukaryota > Metazoa > Chordata > Actinopteri > Gadiformes > Phycidae > Phycis > Phycis blennoides. The sequence goes on along the minus strand of OMKI01008424.1, from coordinate 13,538 downwards.
CAACATAACTTATTGCATTATTGTGGGTTTTTTTTTCATTCATCATGACTCAATCAAAGGAAATGGGGAAAAAAAAAATCAATGTTATACTTGGGAGAGTTTTGAAATATGTTCTTAAGTGCTTCTGTTGGATTGATGATAGCCAAGTGCGGCGTCATATTTGCATGTAAAAAAGTTATGAACTATAATGGACTATTTGTGGTATCTTCCATAACTATATATATATACATATATATATAATTCATAAAAAAATGTTTTTACATTTTATTGGTAGTGGCAACCAACTGTGCCTGGAAAATGAATAATAAGCACGTAGTTAATTCAACGGTGTTGTCAATGCTTCTTTGAAAGGTCAACATTAAATATATTTTATGGAAATTGTACAGTGGAGCAAGCTTTAGGACAGTGCTCAAGGCCGGTCTTTGGCTGGAAAAAAACCTCTTTCTTTGTCAAAACAGCAAATTGGAATACTTCAGGAATCAAACTGGATTACACAACAGCTCACGTTTAGCCCTTTACCGGACCCTTTCATCCAAAGCAACTTACAATTGAGACCGAGACCAATCAAAGCTTACGATCAATATTGGAGGAACTAGAAAACTTTGCTGACTGGACGAGTTCTGAAAGACAACTTGGCAGAGTGCAGAGTAGGCGCTAGCTACAAGAAGTTTACTACTGTTGTGTGTATCAATCAAACACAAAAGGCAGATTTCATTCATCTCCATGCTCTACTAAGTAGCAGGTGAGACACAACAAGACAATAACAATCATCAATAGGCCTACAAGAGCTAAAAGTGTGGCTGGTCTTAAGATAATGACCAGCTCGCTGTATATAATCATATTAACACTTACTTAAAACTGATTAAACAGGACACAGAAAAGACGACATGATGGCGTCAAGATGGCGTCCTTCCTCTCTTTATTCCTACTATATTATCTTAAAATAATGATGTTCAGCTTCTCATTGTCGTAATCTACATACTCCACGTAACACTCATGACGTCAGGTCACACAATTTAACTACAGGATAGGGAACGTGGAGTTGACGTCAGACCGCTTTGAGGGCTTTGGTGAATGTGCCATGTTTAGGGGTTGCCGCCTCACAAGATGGCGACCGGCATGATATTTCTACCCATTCCCTATACAGTAGTAATAACTGGAAAACAATAACTGTAAGCATGTTCATATCAGGATGTTAATTCTTCTATAGAGTTGTAACAGCTACACCATAGCTTAGAGGTGAATACATCATATGTACAGCCAACCCAGTCTCACGGCAGTTCGTGAAATAGTCATGAAATAGTCCTAATCTATTGATTCGTGTACATGGACACGAATTTCCCTTTCTTTCGTGACACTCAGCACGACTTTCTTTATAACCCAAACCCTAACCCCTAAACCCTAACGCTAACCTTAACCCTAACCCCTAACAATGATATCCTAGGGTTAGGATATCATTAAAAGAGAACTGGCGGCGGGTCCTCGAGTAGCTTTAGCTGGCGTTTTCACCAAGAGGCTCATGGGTACTGTAGAAGAACGGACCTTTCGGTCTTTATTGGTCATTCTCAGTATTTTTTTGATACGGGAACGAAAGTTGTTCTCTGCATTTGACCCATCCTATGGTACATAGGAGCAGTGGGCTGCTATGTTCAGCGCCCGGGGAGCAAGTAGGGGTTCAGTGTCTTGCTCAACGACACTTCGACATGCAGACAGTTTTTTGGAAGTATTTAACTGTAAAAATGTGCAGAAATACATTCGTTTGAAAGTCGTGCTGAGTGTCACGAAAAAAAAGGAAATTTGTGTCCATGTACACGAATCAATAGATTACATTTCACAAACTGCCGTGAGACTGGGTTGGTACAGCACGAGATTACCAATATACTACGGGTATGTTACCATGTTAAAGGTCTATACTGCATTAAACGGAATTGAACAATCAAGAAGCTTTGTCCACACATCAAATGGGATTAAAATAAAACATTCACTTGTACAAATATATTAAGATGACTTATTTCAATGATTTTGAAATTTGTGACGTGCTGAGACATATCAGTAGCATATCAATAGGCAACCAATCCTGTAACAACATCTACAATTTTTAAACATTATCGATTCGAACCTTCCCCAAATTATGCTCTAACAATGAACAAAAATTATGAAGACTATCAAATTACTAACCTGGTAAAACACATTAAGTAAGACACAAGAGAGAGGTTAGGATGGTAATGAAGATGATGTTATTCCTCGATATATTTGTACGTACATATAAAGAACATCATGAAGCGCAACCTATCAAACTGTGACAACATTCGGATGTGTCACCCTCACAACATCCTTGCAGCCATATACCTGTCACATTACCTGCTCTCCAAACCCTGGTCAAAGCCATTACATAGTTGCACCGTGACACAGTGCAAGGTTGGCTAAGCACTAAGCTAACCCACTGAAGGCCTAAACCAGACAGCACAAAGTGTGTCTTTTTTTTCTTTTGTTTCGCTAAACAAGTTTCGGAAAGCAATTTAAGTGGGTCTCTGTGTTCTGCTCTGAAGAGGAAGATAACTGTGTATCGCCTCTTATTTTTTCCCTTCTCCTCCCGAGGCCGTCAACATGAATGCAGCTACTTTGAGCATTTTGGAGACTATCTCCTCAGACAGCCTTGTGAATTCATGTAGTTTTCAATTCTTCTTCTTTTCATGTAGTATTTCAGTGCATTTCATTGAAATTATTTGTTATTATGCTCAACTCGTCTGGACATCATAGCTAATGCAGCTGGTGTAGTTTACAGTTCTGGCTGTGTGGCGTTTTAGAAGATGCTTTTATCGTAAGACACTTCTTTTCAGCAGGACTCTTACCTGCAAAAAAGGTTTCAAGCTGGTAGACCAAAAGACTGCGGACATTGGGGTTTGAAGCCAGAACCTTCCTGGCGGGAATAAAACACCCTAACTACAACAATAACCGGAAACTGTTTTGTTTTATCTCAGTTTTCGCAGACGCTTCAAAACATCCAACAAACATTTTGTTCATTCACATGTTTCATATTCCCACAATAGTTGACTCAGCTCTCATTGACCATGTGCGTTCATTGTGATGTGGTCTAAATTGGTTTCCGAACACTTGGTTCACAGCAGGGCAGGGCTACATTTCAATGCAACACCATTTGGATCTCAATAGAAGTGTGCTTTGTAAGAGTTTATTTTGAGTCATTTTGTGTACAATGCCCTTGGACTCTGACCCCTGGTACTTTACCGCAAAATAAAACAGCGCATTCATCGTTTCCCTGGGAAACAAACACACAAACCAATTATACTCCAATGAAATAAGCCCTGACCAAGTCAAGAGACCACCCTTTCCTGACCTTAGTAAACCCAGCCGCATGTATTGATTGTACCACGAGACTGTGAAACCCCCCCGCGTGACCCCACAGATTAGAAGCTCAGCAAAAAAAAAGAGACTGGGTTGGCTTTGTAACAATCCCAGTTCAAACCCGGACATGGAGGGGTGGTTTGGGAACAACGAGATGTGTTCAAGTGTTTGTCGAAACTTTCTCGACAATCATCTCCCTTTGCGTTGTGTTTTTTTCCCCCCTCTCTTCTGAAAGTGTCGTCGCGAGGAATCAAACCCACCAAATCACTCGCAAGTGGAAGGCTACATAGTCGGTGTCGGAAGTCCTGTTTGTGTGTGTGCATGCCTGTCAGGTGCACGCGTGTGGTTACGGCAACAACACACTGTGAGACGCATTCAAATAAAAAAATGTCAACAATTACCTAATTAAGCATCTATCGAAGGTTGTATTGTAGTGAAAGAAGAGCAGACGCACACACAGTGTGCGTGCGCGTCTGTGCAACGGGCTTCAGATGAGCTCATCAAGTCTCGACGAGGCCACCTGCGACACTCTGCATCCTGCCTCTTCCTCTGTGGATGTGGGCACATCCTCCCGTTTCTTTTTTCTCCTTTTCCTGTGTGGCGGACTCAGCAGGCGAGAGACACAGTGGAGCGGTGTAAAGGATCTGTCTTTTTAACACCACTCTGAAGGTTTGTGGTGTTGAGCGGGAAAAAAGGAGACACAAAGCCCCCCTCCCCCTCTGTTAAACACGCGTTGACCTTGTTCGGCTGTTTCTTCTTTTCCACGTACAATAAACATTCGTCTTACGACGTGACAAGGTCTCTGTGGTTCTTAGGGCGCTGCACCGCTTTCCACCCAGGGACGCCCCGACGGTGGAAAACGTAATTATTGCAGAGGATGTCGTCATTTCACGCGCGCGCCCAGGTTCACCGTGTGTCGTTCATGATGACATTATCGCAGACCTTTCTGTTTTGCTTCACTGCCGGCCTACCCACGTCACGGCCAAAGTGTTTGGGGCTTTTTGTTTCGTATTGTCACGCTTTCATCCAGAGTGACTAATGTTGGTGAATATGTTCCTTTTAGATGCATGCTGAAGGGGGGCTGGGCTCGCGGAGTACAGACATCACGGTGGGAAGCGAAAACCTTTGTGATGGATGTCAAGCACCCCGAACCATTAGACCGTCCTGTCGCCCGTATTTGTTCCCTGGGAAATGGCCCGTGCATTTTAAACGGAGCCCAGACTTTGCTTAGCCTTAATGAAAGTGCCACGCACAAAACACAGACATTAGGCGAGTTATTTTAGCTAGTCCCAAAAGGATTCAGTGGGAGAAGTAGTGCAGTAAAAATAGTACTTTTAAGAAAACAATGTCAGCATTCTGAAAGGGAGAGATTTAAAGGTTTGCCGCAGTAACTTTGAGAGCTCTCGGCCCTTTTAAAAACCGTATTGTCATCATCAGTGGCATCACAGAGAGAGTATAAAGTGGTTAATGACTTTCAGAAACACCTCTCCGCCTTTTTCATTTTTTTTTGCACATAAAGTCACAGCGTCACCTCTTCTGTCTTTGAGCGCAGGTCAAGCTAAGAGTCGTCCGACATCTGTAGCATTTTACATAAACATGAGTTTAATCCTCTTTTTCAGGGGTGGTTTGGGTGACCTCACTTCAAAATTCACTTACTTTTACTGAGGTTCAGGGCATTTTTTCCTTTCTTTCTTTCCTTCTTTGTATCTGCCTTTTACAAACCATATGCCCAGTAGGAGAGGGAAATCATCCACACCTCTCCACAGATGTCCCCAGCACCCCCGCTGTCTCTTCCCCGTCATTTTTTTTCAAAGGGGTGACTTTGCATCAGGTACAGCGCATTCAGAGTACCCTTTAAATAAGGGACGAACAGGATCTGACCCGCATATCTGCATAACTTAAAGTAAGATCAGTTCAGCAGCGGGCATGCTCTTGTCTTGTCGCCAAAGTTTCTTCAGATTCAGAAACTTAGTCATGTATATTTATACGTAATCGCTCGCTGGGCGTGTGTGGATTTTTGAGTCAAGACCAACGACGCCGTCGTGTGTGTCACTTCAAGCACGGAAAAGGCCGTGCGTGACTCGATTCGACGAAGGCATTTTATTATATTAGTGTGTGGGGTGTGTTTGTGTTGTGAGCAGCTGTGGGTAGTTAGTCATTAATTAATGACCTATTTATTTAGCCAGTTTTGCTTTGTTCTGTGCTGAATCATGAAGAAGGCAAGAAAAGCACGGCTCCCTTTAAAGGACCTCGGGTTTGCGTTTGGCTTCAGGCACAAGTTGTGAACTTGTGCGAATAAATCTGCCAACTGTGCAGGCATTTCCACTCTGTGTCACTGTGGAAACATGTTGTGTAGAGCCCTTTCTAAAGTGGGTTGGTTTTTGAGTCTACCAAATTATAGATGAGTACTACAGTCTCATCATTGGAGGGAGAAAGGAAACTCCATTAGTTTATCAGGGTATGTCAGCATGGCAATGTATAATCCATGATGAGAAAATACTAACTAAACCGTGTGCAGAGGCATCTTCATGCGGTTGTATTTGTATATGGTAAAGGCTTTTATCCAAAGCGATTCATAATTAATAGCTTCTAGATACATAATATAATGAATAAACGTTATTCATATAGTAGCACCTATTAAAATGTATGTTTCAAAGTGTTTACATAATGAACAAATAGTAACTTAAAATAACACAATAAGGCCTTCAATAGGGATGGTATTACAGAGCTCAAATCCATCATTCATGAACAGGATGAGGTTCGGAGGGTGTTAAGGCCATCTTGCTCAATGTCGGTTCAAACCCATATTCAGCTGGAACCACCATTAGGCGACCCTGTCCCCTTTGTCCAATCAAGGCTTTGCTTTTAAAATACATCATCCAAAGTAATCAAAACCTGGGTAAATGAAACAAAATCTATTTATTGAATAACCCATTATATCGATTGCACACTGCAAAAAACAAGTAAGTAATATCAGAGGTGCATCTTGTGATTTGAAAGAGATTTGTGTGCGAATCATGTAGTGGTGGGTTAGGACTCATATATACATATATGGATCGATGACATTGAGTTATTGTAACTAAAGTGCAGGTGGACAGCATAGAAGCCTATGAATTAGTATTATTAATGCACTGTATGCCTTGCCTTGAAATATAGATGTTCATGTTCTTTCTATTTATTTTACATTTAATTTATTTATTCAATCTATTTATTTTGGTGCACGTTTATTGGTAAATGTATATTTAGTGTTTGTTCACCTTTCTGAGTCTAGGTAAAATGAAAGCCGTGCTCAAATATCTTGTTGAAATTTGATGTATAATGTGGGAATCCAATGTCATGTTTGCTGGGATCATTTGCTGTCTTAAGACAACACTGTCCTGCTGACGCACATAAAATGAAACATGCAAGACAATAGAGCAACGTTCAAGGAATGTAAATGACGTGCATGCTACGATCCAAATAAAATCTGTGATGCAACGGAACAAACCCAAAGTCATGAGCGTGGCTTGTGTGCTATTGATGACATGATACAACCACAAGAACACACCTCAGTGGTGCTGTATTCAACATATAGCCGAATCCATTTAAGTTATGTACAATGCATCTTGAGGCAAATAATACATAAAAAGACAAGTTTAGTTAGGACACACTACATTCAAAAGATTCCGACACACACACTGACCATAACAAATGACCACTGAAAAATACAATTACACTAAAAGTGTGCTGGTACAAAGCACGCCTTTGATTTCCAATACAACAGACTTTCCTTTTTATGAATCCCATTTTTGTACCTTTCCTGTATTGTTTGTTTGTCCAAGGTCAATTACAGTGACAGAGCGGAAAATAAACCAAGTGTATACACCAGTATTTTACTGACACTCGCCTTGATTGGTAGTGACACTGCAAAGACAGCAGAAGCCAGAGGGCAAATGCGTTTTACGATATCCCCTCCCCCCAAAAAACGACAGGTCGGTGGTAGATGAAATATGCGGGTCACTAAACACTCCCGTGCCATGCAAGCTAGTGCGCTGCATTTCACCGCGATGACTCCCAGTGTGCCTTAGATGTACGGTGCCGTCTCACATCCTGTCTGACCCTTCCGTGGTTCCTCTGTACATCACAATGCCCACGACTGGCACTTATACCGCCAAGGTTATTTTGGGGGGAAATGTTGCCTTCCCACGCGTGCTAAGAACTGTACGGAAAATTGTAAGCTGCTTGGTATGAAAGTGCCCGGCAAATGGCAGACTCAATTGTGCATCTTTCTTTTCCAACAAAAGAAAACATTTTCTTTGCAATGTTTTCATCATCCTGCCGGCCGTATGCATCAGTTATTAACGTGTTGCTATTCATTCAGCAGACACTTCCAGAGCAGGGTGAATCCTACGGATCTACGTCACTTGATAGGTAGGGGTTAAGGGTCTTTCTCCCTCTCTCTCTCTCTCTCTCTCTCTCTCTCTCTCTCTCTCTCTCTCTCTCTCTCTCTCTCTCTCTCTCTCTCTCTCTCTCTCTATTTCTCTCTCTCTCTCTCTCTCTCTCTCTCTCTCTCTCTCTCTCTCTCTCTCTCTCTCTCTCTCTCTCTCTCTCTCTGTCTGTCTATATCTCCTTCTGTGTCACTGTACTTCTCTCCCTCTCTATCTCTCTGTCTCTCTCTCTCTCTGCGTCTCGCCCATTCTTTCTCTCTCTCACTCGTTCTCCTTTTAACTCAACTGCTCTGTTCTGTTCTGCGCTAGACTGCCCACAGGGAGACTGCGGCCATTGGGCGGATTCAAACCCTGTACCTTTCAGCCAGGGAGCCTCATCTGTCTATCTATCTTTAATTATTTGTTTTTTACTCATGTATTCTACTGTCCCAGTAATGAGCATTTGAGCTTCTAGAAAAGCGCTATGTAAATAAAATATATTATTATAATTATTATTATTATTATTATTATTATTATTATTATTATGTGTCTGTCTCCATCCGTCAGTATAATCGAGGAGGTCTCTGCATGTGGGCCTGTCTAATTAGGCCAGGCGTATAAATAGAACTCATCTCAGGGAGACGGAGAGAGAGAGAGAGCGCGAGAGCAGTTGAGTTAAAAGGAGAGAGAGAGAGAGAGAGAAAGAAGTTGAAAGAAGTGAAAGAGGAGTTGGAGGATTATGGATCAGCAGGAGGTGTAACTCCTGGTTTTCTGCTCCCCAAGGTTGTGGGCTGTGTCTCAATGACATCACTAAACAGAGGAGGAAAGAGTGCTGGAATATCTGACTCGAGTAGAAGTACCGTTGTTTGGTTGCACTTGTACTTAATGAAGCCTAAGGGTATGAAAATGTAAAGACAAAACATGCCCTCTTGCATTTATTATTCTTTTGCAATTTTTCTTTAACTAGATTATTCAACTCAAACTTGAAGTAAAACTGACACATTTTTGACATACTTGCATACAATACAATTACACGCAAAAAAGCAACCGAACCACAGGAACCTGAGTTATTTTGTTACTTTACACCCCTCGGTATTAAACCTTGAGGTAAACAATGTATTGTCAAGTCTTTAAGGCGGCATTGCTTCGTCAAGTTTATTTATTTGTGGTTGGTCTGCAAAGGAACACAAGATTACATCACGCTCTGCATCACTCTGGTGTGACGGGTACCCCTAACATACTTTAGGGGGTGAGCTGCTGTGTATCTGAAATGCAATTGAGCCACAAAGAATAACATTTCACTTCACTTTGATTCACTTAACCCAACGCATGAGACGATTGTGTTTATTCACACATCTGTTTGCATCAGAGCCACGCACCGCCGAACGGAAATGCAATGGGCAATGTGATAATGATTCATAATATCTCATAACAATTGCTTATTTGAAAACCGAAATGCATCTAATTGATTCCAACGGGAAACGACACAGGCCTCTACGCGATGAATCTAAGTGTAATTCCTTTATTGGCTGACCTCCAGCATCTATTTTTAGGGGTGCACAAGAGTTTGTCAGAACAGATATTGATTAATGGCCGATATCACCGGAGCCATGATTGCAGGGTTGTTGCATCAGCCACTGTATCCCTCTGAAGCACAAAAAAAAATGCTACTTTTTGCGGACTCAAGCTAACACGGCAGGGGCCATGTTAGCGACACCCCAACAAGCAGCTATTCATCACCCTGTTATGTCCTCTTTCTGCTCCACTCCCTACGCAATCCTTTGGTCGGGACAAAGTATGAAAATAATACAAAACTTTCCGTTCAGCAAGGGGATGGGAGGGAGGGAGGGAGGGTGTTCCACTCCCAGCAAAAAGGTACTGGGTTCAATCCTCTGTATCCAGCGTCTACACTACAGGCATTTTAGGCTAAGATGCCCCTTGGCCCCCTACCTGCTCCAAAATGGTGGAGTGGCCTTGGGTAAAAGAAGCTGCTAAATGACTAAATATTAAATTTTGCGGCAGAAAAGTCATTATGATTTTCCTTTTTTTTCTTCCCGTTGTACATCTCTCTCTCTCCCTCTCTCTCTCTCTGTCGCTGCCTCTCTGTCTCTCTTCGTCTCTCTCTGTGATGTCCTCTCTCATTGACTCCTATTCCCCCGGCTGTGAGACTAAAATTATAAATTGTCTCCCCGCAGACTGAATTTCATGCTTGATGGGTGAGCAACGTCCAACATCTGGTGGGGTCTTGTAACGAGGAACCGCTTCATTTTTGTTACTTACCCCCTCCCTCTCTTTCTCTCTCTCTCTCTCTCTCTCTCTCTCTCTCTCTCTCTCTCTCTCTCTCTCTCTCTCTCTCTCTGTCTATCTTCCCTGGTTTCCCCTGGGCTTAGCCAGCATCCTGGGCCTGTATCCTGCCAAACACGTAAGATAAATTGATAAGCCCAGAAACAGCACAAAAAAAAAAAAAAAGGAAATTCATATTTAGTAGCACCTCTGGTGTCTCTCCCGGTAATTGTGTTCCAGGACTAAAAAGGTGTGCAGCAGGATGACTGATGGATGCCTGTCACCACGGATGTCAGGATGGCTTCGTCGTTGTCAAGGTAGTTCAAGTCCCAACCAAAGGATGCCAAATGTGATGCCCGGTGTCCGGAGCCTGACCTACCGGGATCCATGAGCAAGGTGGACTTTCCCCCCATATGCTCCTTGACCTGTACCTGAATTCACTAAAAGTCACTTTGGATAGGAGCATCTGCAGAATTATTACAATAGTGAGTGATTACATATGGTTATGCTCACCAAAAAATTGGGCAATTTTAGAAGACAACATTCCAAGTTGTGGATCCACGTTCACTGTTTTAATTCCTGTTTACAACGTTACAGCACACAATTGCTCCCCCAGGAAAACAACATGTAGGCATAGCAATGTTTTCCTGCAAAAACAAACACATAAGTGTTGACTAAATGTTTTAACAAATGAACTACATTACTAATTGAACGCACACATGGGTTAAGCCAAGGGTTTGCATTCAGCAAACAGAAAACAACAAATGAAACACAAAGTGTGACAGTTCTGCAATAACCCCGCAAACTCCACCTTCAGAACCCATCGTCATTCATCACAAATGATGATCCTGTGGCTCGCGGGGGATTTCGTGTCTCGTGGAATCCCCTCTGTATTCGATTAAGCAAAAAAATAAAAAATACATTTCAAAAATCTCTCTGTGACTCAGTTTTTTGGGGTGTTTTGTCTGTGACTCACTTGTTTCGCTCTGCTACCACTGATAGAAACATCAACCGCTTTTCAAAATGGTTTTTTTTTACCCCGTCGGTTCCTGAGGGAGGATAACATGACATTGTGTTTGTGGAGAGGTTGTGTTGCGGCAGACGAGAGGACGACCTACCGACCAGGGAGAAGAACAGCGCTAATACGGCCTGAGGGGGGAGTGTGTCCAAAACACTGCCATAATAACAATACAATGTGCTATTGGGAGGTAAAGCTAACAATTGGTAGAGCGGAATCAAAGGGAATGGAGAAAATATTGGTCTGCAGGTCTGGTAGTTGGCAAGGAAATGGTCGGTGTGGTAGGTAGGGAGGTCGCTAAGCTGGGAGACAAGTACGTAGCCCTTGTAGGTGGATAGGCAGAAAGCTAAATAGCTGGCGGGTACATTTACATTTACATTTAGGGCATTTAGCAGACGCTTTTATCCAAAGCGACTTACAAAGAGTACATTTGTCAGAAGAAGGGGAAACATTTTATTTCTGTTAAAACAGTAAGAAAGTCACCAGAACAAGTTTCAAGCATTTCAATTACTAGGTTAACCATTGCTAGTATACAAGTGTAGGTGCAGGTTGATATGTGTATGTGTGTGGGTAACGAGGCTTGGTAGGTCAGCAAGGAGTTCGATAGTAGATTCCGTTGGCAACACTTTGCAATAAAGGTACATTCATGAACAATTAATTAATGCAGAAATAAGCAATCACTAACAGTCAACTAATAGTCTAGTCATCAATTACTAATGGTGCTCATGTTTACTAATGGTACTCATGTTAACTAAGGTATTGATGTTCATGTTCAGGTTACCCCTATGCTAATGCTATAAAATAATGCTAATAAACTAATGTACCCTTATTGTAAAGTGTTACCATTCCATTTAGTTTTGTGTCATGTCCTTGTCTCAAATACATTTACATTACATTTAGGGCATTTAAGCAGACACTTTTATCCAAAGCGACTTACAAAAAGTACTTGTGTCAAAAGAAGGTGAAACATTTCATTGCTGTTTATAGAGTTAGAAAGTCACCAGAACAAGAACAAGTTTCAAGCATTCCAATTGCTAGGTTAACCATTGCAAGTAAGTTACACACTTTCCACATAGGCCGGTACATTTCGGCTGTGAGCTGACCGACAAAAGAGCTCCACAGAAGACATTCACAGCTAAACCTCTGTGTCTTAGGCATAGTGCTCAATAACTTCGTCTCACCTGTTTCACCAGTCTTAGTTTGTTGTCGGTTTTGTGCTGGTTGTTTTTTTTTCTCTCACCAGCAGCATGTCTAGCTACAATCTAACATCAAAGTCATGTGTAAATCTATAAAAAAAAAAAAAATCCAACACAGCAAAAAACACAGTGCCTTCTACTCTATTTTCTTACTTAATAGTCTACCAACCTGTTCTCTACTGTACGCAAGTCTCTACATCTCTACTCTAACCTTCTCTACTCTAGCCTCTGCACTCTAGTAAAGTTTCTCATATCGTTTCATTGCTCCGAGGCATTTTGTATGTGGAAAAAGAAAACGGAAGGAGTCATTGAATATTAATACACTCCTAGATGTTGGCGATTTAAAATTCCAGTCCTGGACTCTCCACGCTGTTAAGAGAGGTGTTTTAATGATCCATCTCTCAGGATGGTGTGAGGCAGACGACGTTGCATAGGTGCAGATCACATGTCTGTACTATTTCTGTGATGTGATTCAAACTTTGTGTGTGCATGTGCACGTGTGTTACAGATGTGCTAATTAAAATAACTAATGCATCACATCACAGGAGTAACTTTCCTTCAAACACAAGCCAAAGTCCAAGCCAAGCCCCCCCCCCTGCATTCCCATGCAGAAAACAAAATATTTCTTCTTTTTTTAACACACGGCCAACGCGTCGAGGTCATATCACAGATGTCTAAGGGGCCGAGCTGGGATGCAAATGTGGGGCCGAGGCGAAAAAAAAAAAACAGCCCCCAGACAAACAGCCCTCGGTAAACAAGCGGTACCGATGTAGCAGCACCGGTCATCAGCGGGCGAGCGCTCGCCTTACAGGGGAAAACAGCTTTCCTTCGTAAGCGGCGACATATGGCAGCCGCATAACAAGACGGGCGTGTCACCTTGTCTCCCGCCACCTGCGGCCCATGGCCGCAGCACAGCCAGGGCTGGGCCGGTGGCGAGCGCGCCCTTCGCCATCCCGGGTACGCCGCGGAATCAGCGGAGCGTTTATTCATGTATTTTTTGTTTGTTTTTTTTTTTTTCTTGCCACCGGGTCGGGCATGTTGTTTTTTTTTTTTTGGGGGGTGGTAATTTTCCGTATCTATTATCGCCCGGGGCCGTATGCTCGCCGGGGCTGACCCCTGGCGGATGTCCTGGCGCCCGGGCATCGCGTGTCGCCTGGGATTGGAGGCGAGGCCACGCAAGCGTGACGAAGGAGCGGCGGAGTGGGGGGGGGGGGGGGGGGGGAAAAAAAAAAAAAAGGGGGGTCCCCCCCCCCCCCACCCCCCCCCCCCCCC
>OMKI01008423.1:0-15262 GCA_900302315.1 Phycis blennoides | reverse complement strand
CCCCGGGGGGGGGGGGGGGGGCACCAAACCCCCCCCCCCCCCCCCCCCCCACACACACACACCTGCCCTTCCTTTCACGTCCTCTTCTTACTAACATGACCTCTACCTGCCCCTTGCCTATCATCATCATCGTCATCATCATCTTAAAACTACTAAACCCCTATTACGCTCACCTATCTTTCTCTAGTGGACTTTTTTTTTTTGGTTTTGGTTTTTCTTTTGGTTTAGTCTTCCATCCACCGCATGCTATGCGGAGTGTTGTGCCCTCTTTTAGACACTCTCCCTCATCAAAGATCTCCCCCTCCCATTACAGAGTCCACACCCTAAATGGATCCCATACTAGTTGGTTGTTTTTCACGGGACATCTTTGATCGCTTGCTAGCATCCCGGCTTCTAAGTATACTTGGGTTTATAACCATGAATGCAAATCTTAACGCTGAAGATTCACAATGGGTCTGAATTGTTTTGTCCAAATGGAATATAAAAACATCTAGGTAAACCCCCCCCCCCCCCTTTAATCCTCAGGTGGATGCACACTACATGAGGGAAACATTACATCATGGACACGTATAAAACATGGAGATCATGACCCCCTTTGACCTCATAGTGTTCATCCCCTTGAAGCTAGACTGAAAGACTGATGACCTGCAACCCCTTCCCCTCCTCTTCCGCCCCCCCCAATGTAGCTGTAGCTAGCTCTTCTGACTTCAGGATGTGACCAGCCTGTGATTCTCAGATCCACTTTTAACCCCCCACAAAACATGGCTCAGCATTAATAGGCATGACGCCAGACCTGGACTATAGTTCTTTTTAAGCGTACGCGTTGACCATGTGAACTGGCTTAGCTGTTTCATAGTCAGTCGCCACCCAACACTTCCGGATAGTTTTCGGTGTTTGTTGGTGAAGCAATCCAAAGTGAACGTGACTGCTTCTGAAAGACAAAGCGTGAGATGTGATAGGGGCCATGGGACTAAAGGACAAGACAAGACAGTAAGAGAGCATCCTAGCAAGATTTACGTTTTTGGATAGAAGGCAAAATTGGCAGGTGAGCTCTGGGGACGAGGTATTTGTTTCTCAATGATGAGCCATATAAAAGTAGGAACTTTGGGAACTTTAATTTCACTGCTCAGAAAAGCATTTTTTCTCTTCGCCGCAAAACGATGGAATATTTGTTTGTTTGTGTACTGTGCCTCCAAGAATCAGAACTTTATCTCTTACAATTGTCTTTCTTTGTTTTAATTACATATATATATATCTATCTATATATATAGATAGATATATATATCTATATATATATGTATAGATATAAATATGTATATATATATATATATTTAAAGACAGCTACCAACTTTTTAGCCAGCTGTGACTCAAATACGTCTTTTAATATCATGTTTTGGTGAACATGTTTTGTTAATTTCTATTTGGAAGGAAAAACCAACTAGACTTGAACTAAATCAAACCTTGGCAAACAAACTAAAAAAAGCGGCGACTCAGCGCGGGTCATTGTTCGTCTATAGAAGTTATCACCGGGTCTCGTTGACAAAGCCGGCTCCCAAAAGCATCTTATCTTTTAGCGCCGCGTTTACCTGTGTTGTTGAAGGCCGGTACTGGTGGGTGAAATGGGCGTCTTGTGTATTATTGAAATGTCCAACCCCACGTACACAAGTCACTTCAGCACCCAAAAGGCCAATGATGTATCCGGGTGGCTTTAGAGTGCTTTATAGTGCGTCCGAGTTTAGACCCGGCATTGGCGCTTCAATATGTTCATGGTGAATTGGGAACAGGTAATGCATCACCTCTGTTACAAAGTAGTCCACGAATAGTGCTGTATGTTTTTTATTTTTATTTTTTTATGTCGTTTTCCCTTGAGGCACTGGGTGGACCGAAAAGGTGTCTTCAGAGTGGTAACATGCTTTTGGGAAGGCACGCCCTGTTCAAAGTGACCTGAATGTTACATCTTGAGCTCTGGTTTGAGGGTCTACATTGGGTTTCCCAAAGCCATTCCAACACTAAATTGTGCCATTTAGTATGAAGTAGGTGTACAGTAGGCATAGCCACAATGTGCTGCCAGATACCATGTTGCTACCCTAGACCCCAGAACTAGAGGCTGTGGAGCTATCATGGCTACCAGCCTACAATTAACCAAGTGTCCAAACATTCAGTCCGTGGAAGAGCTTAGTGCCCAAAATGGCTTTGGGAAACAGACCCTTGTTGCATTGATGGAGGAAACATATTTCCACCATAGATGTTTAAAGCCCTTGTCTGCCAAAAGTTTCTTTCAAGGGGACACAAAGCAAATCATTTCAAAAGAGTTCAATTTATTTCTTGCTCACTCTATCCTGGAGAGTTATATGAAGAGTCTTCTCTAAAATAAGCCGTTCCAGTTTAGCCATTTGGTTCCTTTGAGATGATCAAGTCGAGAGTAGCAAAGGTGTGTTGGAGCCGTATGGGCCTCACTGGCCAGTGTCACAGGACACCACTAGCACCAGCTTAAGATGTACAAGTAGTTATAGTAGAGTTAAATGTCTGAGTATTGCATTCAGGAAGCCCTGCTAGTCTTGTCCAGTGATATAACGGAGGCTAGGTCAGTCTCTGGCTCAGTAACCCACATGGTATCCATTCCCATTTCTAAAATGTTTCTGAGCAGCAGAAGTCATATGTACATTCTGTACGATTGACTTTAAAAAACATACATTTGTATTTATTTGTATTTTTTTAACAGGGCCTCGTTTTGCGCATTTTGGTAGAAACGCTCCTATATCGTATGTGATTAGATTTAAGTATTCTGTGGTCAATTTGTACAAATGTATGCAAAAGAGATGGAAGTTGTTTTTATGAGTCTTTTTGCTATACATTTGTTTGTGGTCAAAGAAGGATTGAATTTTACAAATCAAAAGTTCCCCAAAAGGGGTATTTTCCCTTTTACTAAAACACTCGCTAGTGAAGAAGATACTTTACTGGTAATCACACGAGGTCCTGTATTTTTACTTCCCATAATTGTGCACATCGGCTTTGAGTGACAAAACAAGGCAAGTTAACGTATGCAAGTGTTGTTTTTTGGTCAAGAAGTAAACAAAAAATACTGCAGTGTTTAGCAGAAATTAAAATTCCTCTACAGGCTTTTATTTAGCTATTTCATGTCTTTCTCGTTAGTTTTTTCTCTTTTTTTTTTTAAACATTCTTATATAGATTTTCACTCGCCAAACAAAGAAATAAGCTGTTGAACTTGGCAGCCTAATGGAATATTTAATTTATTGAAGTTCAAGCACAGGTCATGTATACACCAGAACTTTCAACAGTAATAGTTTCCGATGATGTAAATGAGTTTTCTCAAGTCATTATTGGACACTTAGGATGGCTGTTTGTATGGAAAGATACCAAAAACCCTCACACCCGCATGTAACTAGTGCTGTCAAACGGGACAATGTTGCACTGGTATTGTCTTAACTCTCTGGGCCACGGTACAGCAACGAGTACCTGAGAAGACCTCAGACCCTAACAACTTGATGGAGGGCCCAATGGGCCCAGTAGTAGGTTCACTGAGATATTTAAGTTGCATCTCTTAGTCAAGACAGTGGCGAGGGCATTGATGCGATCGATCTGTCAACTTGGCAGTCATAAATTGATTGAACTGATCAAAAGAAACGATTCTTGTGAAACTTCATGAACTACAGAGGTATTTTCACTTGGGAACGCTTGTGCTAATTGATAATTTTGTGATCATACCTGCTAGCTCAAGGCATCTTACATGCCTCGGAATAGAAAACAAATGGTCACAAACATGGCATAGCTAATTAATATATGCTGATTATTATACATGCGTGAAACCTAATTCTAAAGTATTCGCTGCAGTATTCAGAGCTGGCATTGGCCGTTTTCTGTGGTGATGTTGGCCACTGACTTTTAAGTTGCTTATATTGGTACATGAGTTTGGATAGCTATACTGGACTTTCAACAGCTTTTGGCTGTGTTCTATCTTATGTTTTTAGAAATAATTTGGCAAAAATACGTACATTTCCTGTGCAGGAACTTTTACAATTGGGCAAACGCAGCTTTTTCCCCTCAAAACAGTTAGAAAACAGCATTTCACAAGTACTTTGGCAGCTGTTGTTTCCCCACTGTTTAGACAATTGATTCTTATGTTGGAAGTCTTAAAATTGGTCGAGTGCCAAAATCCATAGATTTTTTTTCCCACTGTTAAGTTGTTGGTTGGACCCAAAAAACCAACATTGATGTAAAAAAAAAAATGCTGTTTTTATACCTGCTGGCAGATTGTGACCATTTTTTTTGCTAATGTTTTTTTCTAAATTTAAAATAAGATAAGTGATAAGAATAGCATATGGGCTGAATGGCGTTCTGGCCCGCATGCTTTTTTAGGCATATGTGTGGATTGATTTTGTATTTGTTACAAGGGGATGCAAGTTGTTCTCTTTGCACTTCAACGTGCCTGCAAGGAGCATTCAGTTAAAAGAAGCATTCCATAAAGACGTAGAGTTGTACACCTCAATGGGTTCCATGAAGACGTAGAGTTGTACACCTCAATGGATTCCATAAAGACGTAGAGTTGTACACCTCAATGGATTCCATAAAGACGTAGAGTTGTACACCTCAATGGATTCCATAAAGACGTAGAGTCGTACACCTCAATGGATTCCATAAAGACGTAGAGTTGTACACCTCAATGGATTCCATAAAGACGTAGAGTCGTACACCTCAATGGAGTGAACACTGCTTCCTGTGGGACGTGACGTACCAGGTCCTTACAGGGCGAGCCGTTCGAAGTTGACCTCCCCCAGCCCCTCCGCCTTGAGTAGCACCACACCGCGGACACCATTGACCCTCGGAGCAGAGCATTGATCCGTCGTGTTTCAGGCTTTGTGACACACACACCCCCCTCTTATATTGAGAGTTCTGTTACCAACAACGTGGCATCTCTTGGTTTACTTGGTGAGGATCATGTCTAGATTGAAACCCCATACTGTGAGACCTGCGCAGTGCCTTGACCGTATTTAATCCCGACATCTTCCGCCTGAGCCCCGGCAGCTGCCAGCCCTGGGGTCAGTACTCCAGGACCCTGTGATGTTGTTCAGACGATTCGTGGGTTCACGGTCGTAACCCATGAATGCGGACGACTACGTAAACGAGTAGATTTGTAAAATAATATAACACTCAAGCAACACTCGAGCCCTCTGCCCCCTGCTAGAGATGTCCGCATTTTTCTTTGAGGTGGTCATTTATGGAATCCCATCATCCGGAATGTTTTCACCAACTTTTGATGCCTTAAATTGAGTGACACCTGACCCAGGGCCCAGGGCCCAGGGCCTTGAAAAGTTATCCCAGTTATACAGCAGCATTCCTACACAGCAGTGTTTCTATAGTCCTACACACGGCTGTTTTTTTATATATCCGACACACATCCGTGTTTCTATAGCCTACACACAGCAGCGTTAAGTCTATAACGGATGTGTTTCTATAGGCCTACAGAGTAGTATGCACATAGTCCTATACACACCTGTGTCCATAGCCCTGAAAAGCAGTGTTTCCATAGTCCTACACACAGCAGGATTTCCATAGACAACATCCATGAAGCTGTGCTTCTTGTAGCCCAGCAGTACCCCCCCCCCCCCAACTATATGTTATAGATGAAACTTTGAATCCAAAAATCCCACATTTCTGACACAAAACTATGATTTAGGTTGCGTATTCAGAGCTTTATGTTAAACAAACATTTTCTCAAGTGCATTCCCTCTGCGCCTCATGGGTGGGGTGTGTGTGTGTGTGTGATGTGTGTGTGTGTGTGTGTGTGTGTGTGTGTGTGTGTGTGTGTGTGTGTGTGTGTGTGTGTGTGTTGAACTAAACAGCAGTGAGGGGGACAGGGTTCAGTGAGGCATCGTAGGGATCGGGGGGAGTTCTGGTGGTCAGTTACTGAGGGAATAAGCATATTTGCACACAACAAAGACCTAGAATCTACTTCTGCTGCTAGTTTGTGTAATTTATCAAGCATTTTTGAGAAATATTTATTTTTATAAGCCTAATAAAAAATGATATTGAAGTCACTTGACCAAAAGACAGTTAACAAAACACTGGCACTTGAATGTCGAATATCATGGGTATGAGTGGAAATTTCTATTTTTCTCGGGTAGTGTGAGCTTTTTAATGTTAAAGAAGCGACGTGTAGGGATTTCTCTTTCATTCATCACTGTTTGCTATGTTATTTCTGGCAGATACCAGGAATTCATATTTGAAGGAATTCTGCGAGCCAAAGAACATTTTTTGAAAGTGTTGATGTTAGAAAATCAGTCCAAGTGAACTGCTTATTTTCACATTGTCTCTTAAAAGATGTAAAAGTTCTCAGTAAACGTGTTTTTTGACGAAGAGCGGACTCAAAATGACTCAAAAAGGTTTCTAGAAATCCGATTTTTGAGGAAGCGGCTCACGGGACATGAACTCTAGCACCAACAGTTGGCGGTCAGAATTGACAGCGATGCGTTTGGAGAAAATCCTACAGAAGTTGCCTTTAAAGTCATATTGGACTCTATATATCGGATCTGTAGCCTGTTCCCGCAACAGGTGTCATTGCCAACAAATTCTGATCTGCTGGAATCAAAACCGTCTTTGATTGGCGAACAAAAATTCGTGACGAACCAACTATGCCAAGGTTTGGATTAATAAAATAAAAACAAAACGTTAAGATCAAAAATGGTAAATTAAAAATAAAAAAAAGTAAATAAAAAAAAAAAAACGAAATATACAGTACAAAAATAACAATGTCCAGATTTTCTCCAGTTATTTACTTTTTTCTTTTGTTCATATGAGTTGCTGTTTTTTTTTTTTTTCCTTCCCCTACACTCTTGTTGTGAATGTCAGGCAAGTTGCGATCTTTATAGTCTTTGTAACACAAAATAAAATAAAACATGTGGATCTGTTGCTACGTTGATGTCATTTGCATATTTTTGGGCTTTTCGTGTGTTGATGTTCGCATTCATGGTGGGGCTGTGGGTCGGGTGGAGTCTGGAGAAACCACACCAGGATAGCCTCGAGAAAACAGGTCGAGGCGTGCTCAACGATGAGCGCAGTCAAAATGACGACCCATGCAATCATGACTCAATAGGAATCTGTGCCATGTTTTGAAGTGGTTAGACTTTATAAATGTGGGTTGGGTCAGACTTGCCTCCAACTCCCAGACCCCACCAGAGGACGTGCAACACACCAAAGCAAGCGGCCCCAGTAGTTAGTGCTTGTGTTAGTTTAGCATTGTGCACCAACGGAACACTTAATGTGCGTGTTCTATCATTTTACGACAATTAAACGTTTGGATTTGCAAAATGTACCTTCATGGTTTGTCTTTTTTTTCCCCCTATTAAATGTCAGTGTGTGTTTGTGTGTGTAAAATGACTTCATCTATAAAAGTTACAGTACACAAAACGTATGCGCTGATAATGTAACGAAAATGATTTCAAGCCAAACAGGACATTTCATATATTTATTAGTTCCCTTCAGGCAGAAACGCCACCATGACTGGAACCAAAAGTACAAATTTCATTTTGAGTTATAAACCATTTGTGAATTCCTTAAATATTGACTCCATAAATATAAAAACAAAAGGTTCCTGGAATGACGACGACGCAAGAAACAAAGTGAGAATCCCAATTCATGAATCAGGTAATCGTACTGGTCCATGTCCACCCGGTCCACTGACTTCACACTGGCTTGGCCAGAAACCCGGGTTGCTCTGGTACCACCGCACTAGGAGAAAGCAGACGGATCTTCACATCAGCAATACACAAACACTTATGTACAAAATGAATGTCAGAATAAACAATAGTTCAAAAAAAAAAAGAAAAAAAGCTCTTGCCATGGTCAACGGAAAGGTGAAGTAGACCAGTAGGGTCCTGGTGACCTGTGACCTCCGCTGTTACCTGTTCTACTGAGACCCTCACTCCAGGGGACCCCGGGCCTCCAGCCCAGCCCACGGAGCTTCTCACTGCACACCGGGTAGCGCAGCTCGACCCGCGGCCTTGTGGGAGAGAGGTCAGAGGTCAGCAAGACAGACTGGGTCAGTGACAGGGTTAATGATCGGGGGGGGAGATGTTGGGGATGAAACAAGACCTTGAGTGCTCTTGGGCTGATTGAAATCAACAATCAAGGTACAACATTGTGACATTTAATTCAGCCTAATATTCTAAAACCTTTTAGCCCGGTCGTCCAGCTCTAATGTAGTTCATTTACTGCCACATTTTATCTTCTTAGGTTTATACACTGCTCAGAAAAATAAAGTCAAAGCTTTATTGTCGATTCCTTCACATGGCAAGACATACAAAGGAATGGAGAGGACGTTTCTCACCCTCCCACGGTGAAACAGATAAAGTGCACAGGGCACAACAGGCAGGACAAGACATGCCTAGTACTAACAAGTAAACGTACAATTCCAACAGATAAGAAAAAAAAAAAGATAAAAAAGACTAAAAATAAATATGCAATGTCGGAATCTACTTTTGTATGAGGTAGCAGTAGCAGCATAAGTACCTGTAAAAGTGCAAAAAGAACAGAACAGTAAGGACAGTAGATGGCAGCCAATTTCAGTCTGTATGGTGTGTGGTGATGGTAATGGTGATAATAATAATGGTAATACTAATAAAGGTAATAGTAATAAAAGTGCAATAGTGCAAGAGACAGATGACAGATTGTCCAGAGTCCGGGGGGGGGGGGGATTTCAGCTTCTTGACAGCCTGGACGATGTGGCTGAGGGGAGTGAGGGGAGAGAATTTTACTTCCTGACAGCTTCATGTATGAAGCTTTTGGTGATTCTGGTGGTGCGACCACAGAGGCTCCTATACCTTCTACCGGAAGGCAGGAGGCTGAACAGACTGTGTGCAATCAAGGTCGCTTTCTGGGTGAGGCGGGTGGTGTATGTGTCCTTCGAGGAAGGGAGTGGGGCACCAATGATCTGTTCACTAGTGAACACAGGGCAGCTGTGTTCACTATGCGTTACAGTGTTTTCCTGCTGTGTTCAGTGCAGCTACCGCCCCACACAGTAATGCAGCTGGACAGGATGCTTTCAATGGTGCCCCGGTAGAATGTTTTCAGCACGGGTATGGGAGCCTTCACTCGCTTAAGCTTGTGGAGGAAGTAGAGGCGCCGCTGGGCTTTCTTTGCCAGTGATGCAGTGTTGGTGGTCCAGGAGAGGTCCTCACTGACGTGCACCCCCAGGAATTTGGTGCTGCTCACTCTCTCCACAGCAGCACCATCGATGGTCAGTAGTGAGTGTTCAGTGTGGCCTCTCCGGAAGTCAACCACAATCTGGTTTTGCTGACATTCAGCAGGAGGTTGTAGTGGGTCTCGTTCTTGGTGATGAGACCCACCAGAGTCGTATCGTCAGCAAACTTCACCATGTGATTGGAGCTGTAGGTTGGTGTGTAGTCGTGAGTCAGTAGGGTGAAGAGCAGGGGACTGAGCACACAGCCTTGGGGGGCCCCTGTGCAGAGTGTGATGCTGCTCCAGGCCTGCTGCTCGTACTGCTTGTGGCCTCTTACTGAGGAAGTCCAGTATCCAGTTGCACAGGTAGGTGTTGAGCCCCAGCTGGTCCAGTTTACAGATGAGTTGTTGTGGGATTATGGTATTAAAAGCTGAACTAAAGTCTATGAAAAGCATTCTCACATATGAGTCTGCTTTTTCCAGGTGGGTGAGGGCTGGGTGGAGAGCAGAGGAGATTGCGTCCTCTGTGGAACACTTGGCTCGGTATGTGAACTGAAAGAGGTCCAGGGTGGGGGGGGAGGATGGACTTGATGTGCTTGATGTGAGACATGACTAGCCGTTCAAAGTGCTTCATGACGATGGGGGTCAGTGCAACAGGGCGATAGTCATTGAAGCAGGATGGAGCAGGTTTCTTTGGCACAAAGGGAACACAATCATTACAATGTAACACCAGGGCCGTGTTCCGACTTCCCATACTTACTATATTTAGAGTAGGTAGGGCGTTCCAATTACGATCGCGGCGAAAAGAAGTGCACTGAAAGGACCCGGATGGTGCCCTCAAAACGGTTAGTATGCTGAGTGTGCAACGGTGTACACTTTCCGTACTCAGTTCTGCGCTCAGTTC
This sequence comes from Phycis blennoides, assembly GCA_900302315.1. NCBI lineage: Eukaryota > Metazoa > Chordata > Actinopteri > Gadiformes > Phycidae > Phycis > Phycis blennoides. The sequence continues at coordinate 5,163 of OMKI01008423.1, read as the reverse complement.
GAAAATAGCTAGATGTCAGTGGGCGTAATGGATTCACGTGTGTTTGGCGGGTGACGCGGCCGCGCAGCTGATGGTACTTTCCAGTCAGTGCACCACAGAGTATTGGATTTGGAACAACACTAACATCTGAAAATCTGCGCACTTAGTGAGTGCGGATAGTGTACTATGTTTAAGCGTACTCATGGAAGTATGGATATCGGAACATGACCCAAGTCAATCACACTTCTGGGATATCAACCTGTCCAGTTAGGAAGCAACACTGATTGTGGAAAAAAAGAACAAGAGAAGAAGAGAGAGAGACTGGTTTGGCGGTGGGTTAGTGATGGTCTGGGGAGGCATATCTTTGGAGGGCCGCTCAGACCTCCCATGTGCTAGCCAGAGGTACCAAGACTGCCATTAGGTACCGGGATGAGATCCTCAGACCCATTGTCAGACCGTGCAGTGGGCCCTGGGCTCCTTCTCATGCATGACTGGCTCATACATGTGGCTGGAGTGTGTCAGCAGTTCCTGCATGATGAAGGCATTGATGCTATGGACTGGCCTGCCCGTTCCCCAGACCTGAATCGAATCGAGCACATCATGTCTCATGTCCATCCTGTCCATTCACCGACACCACAGACTGTCCAGGAGTTGACTGATGCCCTGATCCAGGTCTGGGAGGAGATCCCTCAGGAGAACATCCGTCGTCTCATCAGGAGCATGCCCAGACGTTGTAGGGAGTGCATACAGGCACGTGGAGGCCACACACGCGTACTAAGCCTCATTTTGAATTGTCTTAAGGAATTTCCACAGAAGTTGGATCGGCCTGTGATCTGATTTTTCCACTTTTATTTTGAGTCTGATTCTGAATCCAGACCTCCATGGGTTAATGATTTTGATTTCCATTGATCATTCTTATTATTTTTTTCTCAACGCATTCCACTATGTAATGAATAAAGATTTCTAACTGGAATATGTGTCGGGTCATGGAATCCAAAGACACAAGTCACTAACACAACATTTGCGCAAATTAACAAGAAGTGATTTTTTTCAAAATGAGTGATTTTCGTTTTTTTTGCTGAATCTGTTAGTTGAGATCACAGAGAAGCCTCTGCATGTTTCAGATAACAGTATTGGTTTCTTTAAAAGTATACATTTTGTGTTTGAAATAGGGTGTGCCAATAGAAAGGTGACAACTCTTTCAAATCTTTAGTAGGCTTTTTTCTCAGTTTTAGCTTTTTGTGATGTGCCTACTTTTAAATGGCCCCAGCCTAAAGTCCCTAGTTTCCATGACCTGACACATATTTGATTCATCAAGATCTAGGATGTGTTGTTTAAGTGTTCCCTTCATTGTTTTGGAGCAGTGTACATTACGTGAACATACCTGTCAGGCACAAACTCAAGCCAGTCATTCAGTTGAGAGTCTGGAACATTCTGAACCTGAAACACAAATTCAAAACCTAACTTTGATGCCGTTTCAAGTTCACCTTGAATTGAACTTTAAGGAAAGGAACACTTAAAGGAATCGTTAAATACAAACTTGATTTTGCTAGTCTAAAGAACCAGCAGCAGACAATAAACAAATATTTAGAATTTTGATGTCACAGCTTCCTTCTTCACCAGTGCCCCAAGTATTTAATCTAGCAAATACCACGGCGACCTCACCATGAGATTGTCTCAAATGTTCACCTGTAAGACCATAACCACGTCCATGCATCACTCCTCGACCTGCTGCTTGGGTTTTCAATTTGAGCCACTTCTCTTATATCATCATATTGTCACTCCTTCCCTTATACCGGTTGGGCTCATCAATCCAAAACCTTAATCTATTCAGGGGGGAAAAAGACTGCAATGATTAGGGGACGTGGACACATTACCCCAATACCAGTAAGGTGGGTCGTACCATCTTGACCAGCTCCCTGGCCAGTTGAAGGATGGGGACCTCACAACTGGCTCCCACATTGTACACGCCCCCTGCTTCTCCCTTCTCCAGCAGCAGCTGGAAGGCCTCGATGACATCATCCACATAAAGGAAGTGCCTGGACTTTGGGACGGAGCCCTGAATGGTGCTGGGTCACAATTGTATTCATTTTTATGACACACACTTGAATCCAGTGACTTGCTTAAATACGTGACATTAAGGAGACGGTAAGGGGCTGGACGTGGTGGAAAACGCTTAACCACTAGGGGTTGGAGGGAAATGGGTACGATTTCAGTGTTGTATGAATGCAAAACATACAATGTTGTATGAATGTAAGAGACATAAATACAACAGTATATATAAATCATGCTGACCATTTCTTGTTGGCTTGCAGAAGTGACACAAATTTTGGAATGACCTTGAAAAACAGAAAAAGGAAAACGTAACCAATACCTCTGAGGGTGTGATGTGACGAAAACAGTTTGCTTCATGAGTATTATAACTCCTAATGTCACCTGCTTATAACAACTCAATATTATGGAATCACCCAACTGTTATGTTAACCTCTAGTTTCTGAAACTGTACATCTGGTTGTCGAACTCTAGTTGCACAACATTTGGTGCCTGTTTTAATGTTGGCTGCTTAGAGCTTAGGAAATGCAAATAATTTGATTGGTCTTGATTCAATGAAAAATTCTTGAATGTCTACTTTCATAGCCAGCATATTTAACTCATCACTTCAGACTGATAACATGCCGACCCACATAACCCATCCCCATCTGTTCAATTGTAAAATGTGTTGTTTTCATAACTTAAAGGAAAACGCCACCGTTTTTCTTCTTTCTCGTTGTTCTTCCCTGATCTTAGACGAGTTGATACATACCTCTCTCGCCTTTGTGCGTGCACTCAATCGCTCTGGCGCGCAGCGCTACTTTGCTAGCATGTAGCTTGGCCCAGTACATTCCTTAGGATCCAAACGGGGGTGAAGTTAGAAGCGTCCAAGCACTTCCACGTTTTCCCTATTTAAATACGGTTACGTGAGTAGATACACGACCCAAGTATGGTTACACAAAATGAAACATGCCAATTTTCTAAGCGGATAAAAAGGATAACTAATGTGTGGCGGAATAACACCTGGGAGCACTTTGACGTCGGTGCAGTAATATCATCACCCCTCCCCCTGTTACTTCCGTCAGAAGTAGAACTAACGTAAACTACTACTACAGGTAGTGCAGGCGACGGCGTGCAGGTCACGTTGGTTCTATTGACGGAAGTAAGAGGGGGAGGGGGAGAGGATCTTTTAGGAGTGATGATATTGACGTCGACTTCGATGACGTCGAAGTGCTCCCAGGTGTTATTCCGCCACACATTATAGTTATCCTTTTAATCCGCTTAGAAAATTGGCATGTTTCATTTTGTGTAACCATACTTGGGTCATGAAACTACTCATGTAACCGTATTTAAATAGGGAAAACGTGGAAGTGCTTGGTCGCTTCTAACTTCACCCCCGTTTGGATCCTAAGGAATGTACTGGGCCAAGCTACATGCTAGCAAAGTAGCGCTGCGCGCCGGAGCGACTGAGTGCACGCACGAAGGCAAGAGAGGTATGTATCAACTCGTCTAAGATCAGGGAAGAACATAGTTCAGTATGGAAAACGGTGGCGTTTTCCTTTAAAAGTAACACAGTAGTGGGGCACTAAGATCATAGTCTAAACCTACCTTCTCAGGGTACTGTCTGGGTCCATACACGTTGTTGCTTCTGGTGACGATGACAGGAAACTGAAGCCAAGGGGAAAAAAACAGCAAATACCCTGAGGATCCTTACAAAACCAAGCAAACCCAACTGCAGGGCGATGTTCCTAATACGACCACTGGAGGCAGACGCGGCCAGGTATAGAAGTCAGTGAGGGGACGGAAATGATCTAAGAATACAGTTGAAAGTATTGGAGCAAAAGTGGCGTGACAAAGATGTGTATAGGTGTGTACCTTATACTCATCCCAGTAGGAGTGAACCAGGTATTCAGCGGCTGCTTTGGTAGCAGAGTAGGGGTTGCAGGGTCTGAGAGGACTGCTTTCATCGAACACCTTCACACAGAAAGGATGGGGCCTCTTTCAACACTCCTGATACATCCACTGCGCTCTACCTGACCTCTTGTGAGGGAAACCCACAACCGGCCAACTACAACTATGAAGCTAGAGGTGTCCTCAGACGTAGAGCCAGTCTGAGGGCTGTGATTGGTATAGTGCGGGTATAGTGGAACAAGGGCATAGCAGAGAATAAAAGGGATATTGAACAAGGACGCAGGGGTAGTATCGTTTACATTTTACATTTAGCAGATGCTTTTATCCAAAGCGAGTACATTAAATGTACTCTTTGTAAGTCGCTTGTCATGTCATGGAAGCTAGAGACACAAGTCGTCACTGGGGCATTTTGAGTTATTCACAGATTCTGAAAAAGTGTCGTTTCTAAGCTTTTCAACGATGTGTAACACATGGAAATCTGATAATATTTGGAGAAGTTGTGGCCATTTGAAAGTAGGCACATCACAAAAGCTAATACTGAGAAAAAGCCTCCTAAAGATTTGCAGTTGTCACCTCTCTCTCCTGGCTGGGGAGCACAATGGTGGTCATTTGCATACTTTTAAAGAAACCAATACTGTTATCTGAAACATGGAGAGGCTTCTCCGTGATCTCATTTTTTTTTAAATCACTTCTTTGTTAATATGCGCGAATGTTGTGTTCGCAACTTGTGTCCTTGGATTCCATGACCCGACACAATTTTGTCAGAAGAAGGTGAAACACTTCATTGCTGCTAATACAGTAAGAAAGTCAACCAGAACAAGTTTCAAGCATTTCAATTGCTAGGTGAACCATTGCTAGTATACAACATCTCTGACTAAGTGGGCAAGTTACAAAGAGCGATTAAAGTACCAAGACGTACAACAAATAAGAGCATGAGGGTTAGGCAGGGTGATGCAGGGTTTCAGGTGAACTCTGAACAAGTGGGTCTTGAGTCTCTTCCTTTACCAAACCGTTTTGTGAACCAGGACATAGCGGCGTACGCGCAGGCTCACCTGGAGGCAACTGTCCCCGTACACCTCGTCGGTGCTGACGTAGACGAAGCGGCGCAGGGCGTGTCGGGCCTGCCGCGCAGCCTCCAGCACCACCCTGGTGCCCTCCACGTTCACACGCTGGAAGTCTGACGGGTGGACAAACGACGTCTCTGGAAGAGGAATCAGGATGGGGGGGGGGGGGGGGGGGGTG
>OMKI01008413.1:0-10375 GCA_900302315.1 Phycis blennoides | reverse complement strand
AAGGAAGCGACCCCCCCCCCCCCCCCCCCCCCAGAGCCCCCCACCACCCTAATCCGATTTACTGGCTGTTTGTATGTCATATAAAAGACTTAATTCTGTCGCTTGGCTTGGCTACTGTGTGTTGTAAGGGTTGTGTGTTTTTTTGTGCAAGGTCTCAGAAATGCAGATGAGATTACGACTACAATGAAGGCGATGAGAAACAGGAAAGGCTGGCAGCTAGTACTGTCTGCCTGGCTGTCTGTCTGTCTGTCTGTCTGCCTGTCTTTCTGTCTGTCTGCCTGTCTGTCTCTGTATGTCTGCCTGTCTGTCTGTCTGTTTGTCTGCCTGCCTGCCTCTCGGTTCTGACGCCTGTCTGTCTGTCAGGCAGGAGGTTATATCGGAGAGCAGCGTCAGAATGAGATGCAGGGCCTCGAAAAAACCCCAAATCCAGCGGTTCACACAAGTCGACACTCTCCACAGGACCGCCAGCAACACGCAGGGTTCATTTTCTGGGCTTGTTGGATCGTAAGCACCCGCGGTGTGTCCCGCGGGCGTCTCCCCTGGCCGTAACACCCGTTGAAACATGGACGCCACCCTGGGTTATATATTGTGTTAGTAGCCCATCAGGGTGGCTCTATGATGCTGCAGCCCCTCGCAATAAAGAGTGCCATGGTAGTTCGGTGTGTGTGTGTGTGTGTGTGTGTGTCTGTGTGTGTGTGAATGGATGCGCGTGGGTGATGCAATGTGGGGGAACACACAGTTTCACATTCATTAACAGTTTTCTTTATTTATTTTTTTACCAGAAAGCATAATTAAAAGCTTGCTGTGTGCATAATTACCCTGCAGCACCTGCTCCCTAAACACAACATGGCACTACTGCAGTACACAAGTACACAATTATTAAAACACAATTACTACTAGTACACAATTCTTACTACACAATTACAATCGGTACACGTTAGTACTACACGATTACTATCAGTACACAATTACTACCAGTGGACAATTATTAATATACAATTACTGTAAGTACACAATAAGTAACAATATACAATACAATTGCTATTAGTAACCAATTACTGCAACTGCACAATTACCATCGGTAATCCATATTTTTTTTTGTACTATACAATCACTACAAGTACACAATAACTATCAGTGCACATTTTTATTACTCCGCATTTACTGCCAGTACAGAATTACTACGAGGACATACATAAGTACTTAATTACTTATGTATGTCTTATCTTTGCACAATGAATGATTTGCACGTAATGTCTACTTTGTCCAATATGGCTGCTAATGGCAGTTGCAATAAATGCGGCTACATCTTACTCCTAGAGACTGTGCGTTGAGAGTTATGAGGGTCAAGCCGAAGTAAATCGGAAAAGAAATAAAACCTGGACCCGAGGGGAGCTTAACGGAAGTGGTCGGGGAGTGGAATCAATGAGAGAAATATAAATGGCGGCGGCCACAGATATTGAAATGTAACTAATATGCTGATGTGTGTTTATTTGCTGCATGGCCTGGCCTGATGTAAGCTAATATGCAGATAATGAATGTGGCAGATGGACTTCAAAGTGTGAACTTTCCACATACATAAAAGTCTGCACTGTAGACAAACACACACACACACCACACACACACACACACACACACACAGGCACACACACATGCACGGGCACACACCCACACACAGATACACACCAAAACACACACTTTTAATTCCTTAAAGAAGAGATATAACGGGTCATTTGGCTGCCCTTCAAAGAGTTCTGCATCTTTAATGGAGTGTGGAGTGAGTGTGTCTGTCTGTGCACATGCATGTGTGTGTGATTAAAAGCTTCTCTCTGAGGGAACCCTGATACATGGAGATACCCCATATTCCTGAATAAGTGTAGACCTAACACTCTGAGAACCAAGTAATCAAGAGAGAGAGAGAGAGAGAGAGAGAGAGAGAGAGAGAGAGAGAGATGGAAACAGAGTGAGTGAGGGAGGGCTGAGTGGGGGGGATAAGCTTGGAGACGGTGTTTCATTAGCTTAGCCATTACTCACCACGACTGCTATTACTCTCTCCCCCATAAGTTCTGTGTCTCCAGCAGACTCTGCTACAGTTAGCCTCGGCTACTACAGACAACGAAGAGGCACATGTAATGTGATGATGATGGCGTCTGAATGAACGCATTCATTCATTAATTACCAGACCAGAAAATGCATTTGTGTATGTGTGTGTATATATATATATATATATATATATCAAAGGATAGATCCACAACGCTGATTAATGTGGATTCTGTTAAAACGACTGTAGATGCCGAAGGAATACGGCTGAATTTCAACACACCATTCAGAGCAAATGCAAGGAAGATGAGCGATGGATGACCTACATTTATTGGGCAAATCCTCCATCAATTCTGTCAATTTTCCACACAGGAGTCCTAACAGAGTCCCACTAGGTTCCTTCCTAGTATACACTTGGGGTCAAAGGTGAATGGGATAATGGCTGGCCTGGCCAATTAGGGGATGTGTAATTGCTGCTTTTTTCCATTTGGGTGGGTCTGATGGCTCTAGAAGGACAGCTTTGTAATGACACTCACGTTCATTGATACCCAAGAGGGCATTTCATTCAACTGTCAGATAATAATGATAATTTTGTCAATTGCACTTCTTAAAGAGAGCCATTTTACCATCTTGATAGAAAATAGGGTTTTTTTTTTTCCGGAAAAGAGCTATGTCTCTAAAATGTCGTTTAAAACAGGCGCAATGACTCGGGTCTGAAGAGCAATTATTCGAATGGGGTTTAATTGTGAGGAGAATGCGAGCAGCAATAATGTGTTTTTTGTTTGCAAAATATTATTGTTTTTTTTGTCTCATTTGGGGTTCAGGAAGCATCTCCAAGTGGCATGGAACCAGAATCTGCAGGCTTCCCCTCTACACACACACACACACACACACACACATACACGCACACACACGCACACACACACACACACACACACACACACACACACACACACACACACACACACACACACACACACACACACACACACACACACACACACACACACACACATACACACACACATACACGCACACACACGCACACACACACACGCACACGCACACCACACACACACACACACACACATACACACACACACACACATACACGCACACACACACACACACAGAGTCTGTCAAGCGGAGCCCATCTTTCTGTACTGCTTTACTGCTGAGAAACACCGGCTCCTGTTGCTTAGGCCTGCGGGCTGCCCTGGGGGACGGGGACAAAGGTGGTGCTGGTGATGGTGAGGGTGGTGGTGGGTGGAGGGGATTGGTTTGTTTTTGTCTCACCGAAGATGAATAGAAAATGTGATAAAAGCAACAAGTGTGACCCCACTTTGAACCAGGGGTGCATTTATCTCCGCGTGTGAAAGGCGGAGGACCCCGTGACGACGCCTGAGAGAGAGAGAGCAAGGGAGGCGTGGGGAGGCATGGGGGGGGGGGTGGAGGGGGGGGGGGAGACACAAAGCCGCCATTATTTCAGTTGGCCCCCTTCGCTTTCAGGCCATGTTCTTTTGCTGAATGTGGCTCTGGAGCAGCACGGCCTCGTCGAGGAAACTGTGCTCGGCTATTCGTTAATTTGAATAACAAGTATAATGGGACATGTCTCGAAGCCCAGACAGGAAACCGTCTCCATTAATCTTTGAGGGCCCATGTCTTGGTAGTTCTGTCCGGGGGTACGGCTGACGCTTCTGCATGTGGAAGCCCTTTGATCGTGGCCACTGCGCTCGTGCGCGAGACCCCGCAGACGCATACTTGCGTTGCCCGCAAGTCACAATCTGGCTGACGCTTTCAGACCGACTCAGATAATCACATTTACGAAAAAAAATAAATAAATCATATTGCACCTGACTTTTTTTTATATTGCAATTTGGTCTCCACACCAAATGACCCCAGCGTCTCGCACGCCGTGCATTAAGAGGCAGCCCCGGATCAGAGGGCGGCGGTTCTGTCCAACAGTGTTGATCTTCACTGAGGCCAGCGTGCTCTGACTGTTGTAACAAGCCGCCGCGCTATAATCCTGTTGTGGCTCCCGGGGATTTGATGTAAGAGCTTTTCCTTCACACTCGTCTTCCGTCCAGAGATCCTGTCAATGTTGCAAATCGTTTTAGCGTGGCTGCGTTTGGCTGCCGTCCCTCTGGCCCTTTCCACGCCTCCTCCCCGATAAGTCACACGCAAGTCTTCCTCTGCTCTTGGCCGCCTGGCGCTGCTTTTTTATTTGTATATTTTTTGTTTTTGTGTTTGCTTTCTTTTTCAGTGCGATTCACAAAACGCGGTATGTGCACAACATCTGAACATCGCGGCTTCTTCTATCTTCCTTAAGTAGAAAATAATGGTCACACCATGCCAGCATCCTTACTCCTGAGACCCCGCATTCTGTCAAATACGTTTTGTCAATGTATCTGTCCAATTATAATATACAGTACTAACCATCTTTCTCATCCACATTTCTTATGTTGAAGCAGAATCCATTTTTGTGTGGTTTGTTATTAACACAGAAATATTAGCAAAAACGTACAGTTTAAAACGTTGCTTCCATTGACTGAAATGTACAATTATTGTACGTTTGTGTTTGCAATTTTTTCCCGCAATTTCTGGTGTTGCTGCTTACACAGCATGCTTATTTATTGTCATCACGTTCGGCTCTCCTCGCTTCCCAGCGGCGTTTCCTAAACTGAATGACTGAATGATTAATCAGCACGCATTCAAAAATATCCACTTGATTATTTGACAAAGAAGACATCAGCCGGATCACTCCCTACACATTTGTTGTTTGCGTCGCTACGCTGATGTCTACAAACCCTTCTCCTCCGCCGATGGTTGAGGTCCGTCCTGTGTAATCTGCTCTCGGCGCACAACGTTGTTTGTTCACAACGTGTGTTAGCGAGAGATGTCGTTGTGCTGATTTTGTAGCGCGCCTTTGAAAACCCTAACAAAGCATCTTTAAAGTGGCTCCGCATCCCAGGGGGCCATCTGGTTAAAAACCCAGGTGAGGATTGCTGAATTATTCTTCCCCCGCACCACTACATCAAAGGAGGTTTTTTTGTTATCTTATTGGTACCCAATTGCCGCCGGCCATGCAGTTTATGTCCAGCCGCAGCCGGTTGAATCACATATCAACTTGCTCGGAGCTCCGTCATAATTGGTCCTCGATGGCCTGTGGCTGAATCTTTCATCCAGCCTACAGCCATTGGCGGTAGACATGCTACATGGTTCGCTCACAGACATCTTACACACATACACACACCCACACACGCGCGTCCCTGTGCACACTACACACAGCAGTCTGTTCTCCATTGGCCGGACATCTGTAAATACAGCAGGAGGGTTCAGGGCCCGACAGACAACCGCCAAGAAGAGCAGATTCTAGTGACTGCTCCCGGGGGACATCACACTCTATCGTTTGCATCTTTGCCTCATAAATCTTTCATAAAGGATGTCAGTTTTGCTTACACAGTGGGGGGAAGACAAATGTCCCTCAAAACCGTGACAAAATGCAGATATACAATGCTTCTCCAGGCTTGTGTGTGTGTGTGTGTGTGTGTGTGTGTGTGTGTGTGTGTGTGTGTGTGTGTCTCTTGCTCTCTCTTTCTGGAAATATCTGCACTCGCTCATGTAGGCAAAATAGAGAGGGAATAAGGGAGAGAAAGAAAATGTGAGAGAGGCAGGGATGGAGTAAGAGAAGGAGAAGTTCATTATGGTCTGGTTTAGTGCGTTGATTCCTGAGCCCTAGTTTGGTGTCTGTTCCCCCTTGCGCTTATCACATGTTGCAGCGTATTTACCATGCAAATGATGATGACCATTCAAATGCAAATCACCCACAGCTTTTTGGAATGTAACCAAATCCCCCAAATACAGTTGATTCCAGAATCACTTAGTTTTCAAGTTGCATAACAATTTGCCACGGTAATAAAAGGGTTTGAGTGTGCATTTACTTTGCGTAAATAGATTTTCATGAAAACGGCTCTAGATGTTGGCTGTTTGTATACCTTCTGCCTCTAACCTTCATTTTCTCCCTCTCACGTTCTCTCTAAAATGTTTATATATCATCATCTTTATACTCTTCTTCAATCCCGTTCTCCCCATCTCTGTTCTTCTCTGTGTTTTCATACAAAACAAGGATTTGTACATGGCTCCTGCTCTCTCTGTTAAAACTGGTCATTGTGAGTCTTCATGGCGTTAAGTTAACTCTATACAGTGAGGTTTGTTTTTGTGTGTATGTATTTGTGAAGATTTATCTTCAAACTGCCTTCCTTGTTTTTAGAAAACATTGGGTTTTGTATTAAAACACAGGGTGGCAACAGTGGAAGATAATGTCATTGATGCGACAAGCAATTAACAAAAGGAGCTCCACAAGTTAGCTAGAGCAACTTGTCACCGTTCTTGTGTTAATCTTAATATCGCTGACACTCAAGTGATGCCACCAATGAAAAATTATTCACCGTCTCTCTCCCCAGTCTGAATTAGTTTGGAACAAAAGATTTATTTATTTCGATTGAACCATTGACATGATAATCAGAAAAATTCTTCACTAAAGCCTCTTTAACGCATAGTTCCCAGTGAATTACTGGGATAACCTTTCTTGCACTGCCGAGCGATTTTCATTCTGAAACATTGCCACCTTGCCCCCCTTTAATGCATGGAATAGCAATGCCGGAATAGATGAGCCATGGAACAGTCCAGCATATAGCGGTGATTCTACACTTATGGATGCCAGCTGCCATAAAACTCACGGGCCGGCACTGCCCCGGTAGCTCACCAGGTAGAGCACCTGCCATTAAGGCTCAAGCCTTGTGACAGCAACCCTGGTTCAATTCCAACCCGCAGTCATTTGCTGCATGTCTTCCCCGCTTTCTCTACCATACTTTTAGAGAAAGCAATCTTGCAGAAGCTCCCTTTTTTCGGATTATGTCCGATTTCCAGCCGTTCTTTAAAAAAAAAGGAGCTTGTTTGCAAACAAAAGAAGCGCTGTCGCAATTGCTAACGAATCACCCGAAAAGCATTGGTGTGTAAAGATATACAGATATACAGTACATAAGATATACAGTCACGGCTACCAAACGCGTCCTCGGCAGAGTCCGGCAGAGGGATTGGTTCGCTCCTTGTACATGAAAGCCTCTTATATCTGCGATGGACAAAAAAACCACGTCAGACGGATGTAACCGTAATTGACATAAATGTTACCAGGTCTTGAGCAGGCAAATTGCCGGTGCAGATTTCCCATAAAATCGATCCCTGTTCCTATCCACAGGTACGCAGACAGCAGGTGAAGACTTAATGCGTGAAAGGGGCTTAAATGTCAACATGTATTTCCGTTCACCACCAGGCATTTCATGATTAGAGGCCGAGAAGGAACACAGTATAATTTCCGCCACACGGAAGTCATTGTTGCTGCGTAATTGTATTTGTGCTCTCCACCTGTTTTGCCAGAGGGAGGAAAGTGATTGTAACCGTCCAAATCAAATTAGGGCGTTTATTTTACAGCTAATGAGTGATTTAAACAGTCTAAGTGTACTGGAGTAAAGCCATCCTGATGCCAGAAGGCACAAGTGGCCTTGGTGGGAAGAGCTGCCAACCAAACGAACCCTTTTTTCCTCAGTAAAGATGATGAGCTGAAATTAATCACTCTTGTGTCTTGTTCCTTCTGTGTGTGCTTGAGCTGGGGCAGGAAAGGAATTAGTATGAGAATATCTCAGGGAGATTTACGTAATGTCTGGCCACATCATGATATCATGAACGAAATAATCCACATTAATGGACCTATTTAGTGTTCACAACTTAGTAAATACATGGATCTTATGGGACTTAAACTCTTCATGTTTTACATAAAACCCAGTTTTTTCCGTCCTCAAACTGCGACACATGTTCTTGGTGTATAATGAATTGAGACGAAAACATGTGTGTACCCACATGAATTGTTTGCATGAATGCATGAATTTCATGACCTAACAGAGATGTTCACAAGTCATTTGTTGGAAGTCCAAGTCAAGTCTCAAGTCTTTGAGGGGCAAGTTCAAGTCAAGTCTCAAGTCTTTTGCCATGAGTCCAAGTCAAGTCTCAAGTCTCTGGCCATCTGATCTGTCCCTATTAACACTGTATTGTTAAATCTTGAACAGTAGTGTATGTGTAGTGTTTTGTGGGGGAAATAGCTCTAAACTATATTAAATGTGTCTATCTGGGTTTTTTCCCTGAAATTAAATGTTGGCACTGCAGCCAAGAGTGGATGTGAACTACACACCTTACATGTTGCTGTTCGCTTACTGCCACTGTAAACTAAGTTATTGAACGCAAAACTAACCACAAAAGGCACAACTCCGGGAGGACTTGGTGTCGCCATTGTCACTGCATTTGTTGATATGCGAGTGCGTGCACATAGCACGTTCGTAACGTTGCAGGGGACATGAAGCTTGTCATACGTTTCCCCAACGTATATGCACCAATAAAAGAAAATAGAAATACATGAATAAACTTAGATTTAAAAAGCAATAATTGCATGACTTGACGAGTCTCGAAGCTCGAGTCCGAGTCAAGTCTGAAGTCTTTTGGGTAGAGTCGCAAGTCAAGTCACCGTTTGTGCGACTTAAGTGCGACTTGAGTCCGAGTCTCAGACTCGAGTCCCCATCTCTGTGACCTAAGATTGTACTCTTTCTTCCTACCTGTGCTCATAATTACACTTCCCCAGTCTCTTTGTTATGGGGCCCAACCCACGATAACAATGACGGGCGAGTTAGTAGGACTATAGATGAAGCCAACAGATGGATGTTATGCACCAGTGGGAACAGGATCAAACTTTCCTTGGATCAAGGGAGATTTAAAGTTACAGCGGTGTGGTTTCAAGTCTCCCTCAAGCTCTTCAACACACAGATATTTTTTTCCCCGATGTTGTAGCCGTACGCTTGCTCTGCATTTTTTCCCCTTGCTCAAACGAGAACGTGGCCAAAAGGCGCACGCTTGAGAAACACTTTCCGCGTTTGGCTAACTGGTGTGCGACTCCTGAAGTGTGTTTACAGAATAGCCGACCTTATTGGGAGCAGCAGAGAGAAAAAGCTGTTGTGTAATACATCTTTCTCCCTGTCCAGCCCAAAGAGAGGGGGGAGAGTAAATGACTATCGATCCGGCCGGTCACAGGGTCCGCGCTCGGCTAGCTGTGCGACTAGCATTAGCATAGCTCTGTATGTTGTGCACCACCCGAGGTAAGTGGCTCTGTTTGACAAATGCTGCTCTCCAAGCCCAGTCCATTATCTGCAGCGCGGCGCGGGGGGTGGATGGATGCAGGATGACCGCTCGCCCCCCGGCGCTAATACGCAAGGAGATGCTTATCAGTTCAAATTAAGAGGAGCCCCCTCCCCGATGTCGAGGGGGTGGGGGGTGTGGGTGGGGCGGGGTTGGGTAATTGTTTATGACAAGCCGCGGCCCTGGATCCCTGAGCTTTTCTCTGAGAGGAAACGGATGTGACTCATCCCCCGGGAGTGGTTTATAGGGAGAGAGAGAGAGAGAGAGAGAGAGAGGAGGTTGGGATGCAGGAATGGTAGCGGGAAGGGGTTTGAATCCCCCTCCCTCCCTCCCTCCGTCCCTCCCTGCCCTCCCTGGGTTGTTTATGGAAGTGAGATGGAGGTGACCATGCGGACCTCTCTCTCCGCCCCTCACTGGCGCGAAACGATAGCTCTGCGTCGCGAGTGGACGTGGCGGCGGCTCAATGCCGTTGAAGTGCTTCGGGGCGTCGGCGTGTAGCTGTACATATGCATTGAACGTTGATGTGGGGTGTTGTACAGTAAGGGATGTGTAGATATATAGATATGATATTACCAGATGCGGTGCCTGTGGAGCCATTCGGCGGTCAACGAGGGTGCCGGTGCCTTCAGAGGCCGAGGTGTTGCCTCGCGATCGTGGCACCTCATTTGCATTTTCCTAAAATTCCTTTTTTTTTTTCATTGTGGCTTGCGTGGCCATTATTGAAATGGATGTCTGATTTAACTATTCATGGGAGACAAAACGGAAAATTACCTGTAATTTCACTGACATGTTTATGCATCAGATATTTGCAGCAGATTGAATAAATTGCCTCTGCCACGGCCGCTCCAGTGTCTGAATAAGCAGTTCCCAATTCTCCTCTGGTGAAACTATCACAACAACCTGGATACACACGCAGCCCAGAGGAGCAACATGGCTCAGAACAGATATATTACAGAGACGAGAAGATCTGCAGCGTACAGACAGACAGAAAGACGGACGGACAGACAGACAGACAGACATTACATACTTTAATGATCCCAAAGGGAAATTGCTTTTGTTACATGATACTCCATTGGAATGGTTAAATGATAAAAGG
>OMKI01008412.1:5407-15974 GCA_900302315.1 Phycis blennoides | reverse complement strand
GCCGTGAGACTGTGTTGGATCTGAGCTACACCCTGGGCATCTCGAAGAGAGCAGTCCTCCTGAGCACCGTGTCAGTGGATCCGGGGCTAGCATAAAACCAATTGAAATATAAAGGTAAGACACAGGTTCATGGAGACACACACACACACACACACACACACAGAAACAGATTGATATTGTCTTAATTACACTTCATGTTTCGAACGGGGAGACCGTTAACGTCCATTTTCGTATATGCATAACGACAGCCACGTTCCGTCAATCAAACTAAGAGAGCTTTGATCGACACCATCCGTAACTCTCGACATATAATGCTGGGGGCGGGGTGTGTGTGTGTGTGTGTGGGGGGGGGGGTACTCACGGAGAGGCAGTCCCTGTGATTTATCACTAGCGAGGTGGTTGTGGGGGAGAGGGGCGGGGCGTATGCTGCCACACCACCGCACACAAACGCATGTGGACACGCGCGCGCCTATGAAGCAGACCGCGTGCGGCGTATGAGCAATGCGAAACACCGCGTGAGGTTCATTCACCTCCATGTCACGTTACCTTGCGTCTTTCTCTCGGATTTTCTTGCTGTGATATGGTGCCAAGCGACAAAACGTGTGTGTATAGCGTGCGCGTGGGTACGCACGGATGTGCATGGCGACGTGAACGTGTGGTGACGCCTTGTCTTACATCTGTGTTTTTGTTTGTGATCGTCCTTGCTTTTGTATGAATGTGCCATTTCGTTTTGTTATGTGTCTTTCTGTAATTTTTTTCCACCTTGAATTATGTTTGTTTATCATTGACTGTGTTTTGTAAGCCCATTCAAGCCATCAACTATGATGTAAGACAAGACATTTTTTAAATCGATGTAATTCTGTAATTTGTGTCTCATAGGCCCTATGGCATTCTTTTTTGGGGTGCCAATAATTACTCGTAAATTCACATTGTCTTAATTATTCCCAAGGTTGTGTGCGTGCATCTCTCTCTCTCTCTCTCTCTCTCTCTCTCTCTCTCTCTCTCTCTCACTCTCTCCCTCTTTCTCTTTATATAACTCTTTCACTTAACAACTGGAAAACCAAACACAGGGACACATACACAAAAACAATATAAATAGATAATACTAGTATTATCTTATAATATAAGATAATGTGTGTATTTATTTGTGCAGATACACACACACACACACACACACACACACACACACACACAGAAAGATGTGTACACACACACACACACACACAAACTAATACATCATAAACACACACATGCAGATTCACAGAGATACATATAGTCACTGATTAACTCACAGGAACACAGTCACACACACAGACTCACACACTCCCTCACACCATCAATGGGATGTACAGGTGAAAACGATGATAGCAGCTCAAAATTTCCTTGCACCCCCCCCCACACACACACACACACACAAAACGCCCACATGGCCCCCTGAGTATTAATTATGTGAATCGCCTCTGCTCTGATCTCTGGCCGACTGAGGATTCTGCATGGCTGGTGCAAGAGTAGCGCATGTACAATCAGAGGGAGTGAGGAGGGAGGGAGGAGAGAAAGGGGAGGGAGGTTGGAGGTGGTTTGAGGGGGAGGGGGAGAGAGAGAGAGATAGACAGAGAGGAGGGGTGTGAAGAAGGGGGGGGGGATAGAGAGAGCAAACAAGACAGGGACAGGAATAAAGTAAGAGAGAGATTGGGAGATGAAGAGAGAACATGAGACAGCAAGAGGGGGAAGGAGATGGAGCGAGACAGAGAGAAGTGGAGGGAGACAGACTTGGTTACATTCTGTTTACTGTGTTTTAATGGTCAGACTTGAAAGAACTTCAGACAAAGTGAAAAGCAAACAATAAGTTGATCCATCGCTTGTATTTCCAAGCAATTTCTCTTTGTTCTTCTTTTATTTCGCAACTTTTTTTGTCACCTCATGAACTTTTTCTCGGATTTATGAATTTTGGTTTTGGTCTCACGGTACAAAACGATTCACTGGTGAACATTACATTATTCAGATCAGCTGAGAAACGGCCCATTAATAAGTAAGGAACACAAGGGTACACTCAGCTTTGAGGGCTCTTTAGATTAAATTACCATCATCCAATCTCAAGGTCACTGAGAAGGATCCTGTTCCTTTCTTCGGTTCCACTTTCTGGTGAACATCATTGAGGTTTGAAGGTTAAAGGGCGACAGGAAGAGGGAGAGACTGTGTGAAGGCTTGAGGCTGGGTGTGGTTGTGTTGAGCTATGATATAATGGGTGTGATTTAACTGTCCCTGTCGAGTGATTATCCATTCCAATTTCAGAAGTCGGTGAGTCAAAATCTCAAGAGAGCGAGCGGGAGTGTGAGGGAGCGAGATTAAATCTGTATAACTTTGTCATTATAAATTACCAGCAGTGAGAAGCTGTAGGTTTGTCTATCACTTAACCCTTCAGATTTTGTGAGAAAAAGACTAAATCATTTTTCTTATTACATTATAATACACAAGCAAATGGTCAACTGGGTTTTTGGACATCTTTATGTTTCAGTGAATCTTAATTGCTATAATAGTTTTAGAGAAGGGTGAGTGGAGATCAGTAAAATGAAATCATAGCAACAGAAAACCAACACACGCTTAATTATAATACATTTGACATTGATTCATTTGGTATTTTGGGTGCAAGCTAAAAAGGATGACCTTTTGTTTCATTTCTGAAATCACCAATAATTCAGTCAGTACCACTTTGGGTTTCTCAAGTTCAAGTTCAAGTTGTTTATTATCAAATGTGCAGCATTACGTACAGTGATACTGTACAATTAAATGTTATGGACGAGGCCTGTTCCAACATGGTAGGAACATCAAAGACAAATGTAATTGAATAAAATAAGGGCCTCACGGAATAAAATAAAAGCAGCAATGGAGCATGATCTAAAGATATAGATAGATACATGTACAGGCATAGCATGGCATATAAGTATTATACATAATTTTTTTAATAATACAGTCGGACATACTTTCCATTACATAATGACAGCATATAATTATTATACATAAAGTGTCGAATTATACATGAGTGTTGATGGGTTTGAGGTATAGTTCAGTTCAGCGGTTCAGAAGGCTGATGGCCTGGAAGTAGAAACTGTCCTTCGGTTGTGAAGTGCGTGACTACGTAAGTGCGCTACATACATCACTGTCTACACTGCCCAAGAACACAGACAACACAAGGCAAGGATGAGTGAGAATAGGTGGTAAATCTAGGGCCTTTGCTCACACATGTTGTTTCAATACCACTTTAATCATCCAATCACGACAGGATGCACTAACTGTCAGGTGTGGACTTTCCTAGATCGGACCTCCAGTCTGGTCCGATAAGCTAGAACACATTCTTGCGGGAAGACAACTGGTTACACATCAGGATCCTCCTCTGTCTCCTAGGTGGGTTTACACTGCTAGACACTTACGCTGGGGAGCAAGTCCGTACCTCCCTATGTCACACCACAATATATGAACATATGAATGGACAATATCGTTCTAACTGTCCTGGCGGGCGGTCATTGTTGTAAAAACTTATTGTAAAACCTACCTGGGCCAGCCACTACCTGTTGGCCAGTTTCCTATGTTGTGCAGCCTGTAACAACAAGTAATACAATTTCAATCAGCAAGAACAACATAAGGGGCTTCTCTTCCACCCAGCGCAATTACAGCAGTTTTATTCACCAGGATGTACCTGTGTTTTCCGATTTGGTGCCTCCGATCTCAAATTGTGTAAAAAGTGTAACCGAGGCCTAGAATATAAGGTTAAGTAGCAGCATCCTGTGACAGTAATGAACCTAAGGGAAACATCCTAGCTAGGTACCATCATTTGATTAAATGGTCAATATAAATGATTAATTTCATGCCTTCAAATAAAAGGTACAAATTGCTTTATACATTGTTTTGCTCTACTTATAGCTTTACTTATTGACGACCTCTTTTTCATTAGTCGCCAACAGTGAGTTTCATTTAATCTCATTTATGCACAGCGGCATTGCTAGCTAAACATTCTCCCTCTCACTGTTACCATGGCAACCCGAAGTGACGGCACCAGCTGCGTTTTACCCATTTTCTACACAGATCCCGTGACCCGCGTATATAGGCACGGCCGTCTCCTGGTCCATGCTGCAACCTTCCTCCACAAATAGGTTTCCTAACAAGGAGGGTTCCTAGAGCGGCATCAAGGTTACAGGAAGTCTCCCAGGATGCCGCGTACCCTCCCCTCCCAGCAGGGGGTTCTGACATGCTAAACTACCACCTAGCCTAGCCTAGCCGCACCCCCCGAGGACTGTGTATCACGGTGTCCGAAACAACACCTCAATTACGCCGCAAGGTCAGTGTTGCGGAGGCAATAAGAGATTGCAGCAGGGATTATGCTATGGCTATTAGCCAAACAACGACAGCAACAGCAGCAGCAGCAGCTGCAGCAGCAGCTATTTGGCCCCAACTGCTATTGCTAGTTGCTAGTTTCCCTTTTTCTCCTTTGGTGGTCTCAATTAAGCTACACCATGACAGTTTCAGGAACCTCCTCCACCCCCCCTTGGGGCAATTGTGGTCAATGGGGTGGGGGGAGGGGGCGCGCATAAAATTTATTTGACACTCTTCACCTGGATGGTTTCAGTAACAGTGTGTACAAGAGACAGTTGTTTGGATGTGTGTCTAGCGTAAAGTGCCTCTGTGTGAGTGTGTGTGTGTGTCATTGATTAATCGTTGAGAAACACGGGCGTGCCACTGTTAATTTCAACCTTTGGTCTGTATAATTGAAATCCTAATAAGAGAAGTAATGGAATACTAAGTTATTCTATTAAAAGGGTTGTAAAGTCCTAATAACTGCCAGACAATGCAGACAATGTGATGTTCGTTCTAATTATACACACGCACACTTGAATACACTGTTTGGACTTTTCGAAACTGGATGCAGACATCCTGGTTGCAATAGCTGTAATTTCAACTACAAAGCTGGCCAGGGAAACGCGTCTATATATATATATATATAACTTCAATGTATGAATTTAACATATTCCATTCCATTGCCATGCACATAAGCACAGCTAGCTGGCTAGGCCTCTCATCCTACATTATTAAAGTGCTGATCTCGAACTGAGGTCAAAGCATAGGTGTTTGAGAGTTTGTTTTGGCTGGATTGAAGTGAGAGTGGGGGTTCTCTCTGCCCTCTGGCAGAACTCAATTAGTGCAGCTTTAAGGGCACAGCTGCTATTCCTCTGTGGACCCTTTAATAAATATATCAACCTGCGCCTGCCTTTATCCTTGTCCTGAAACCTAGGTGAAACACCAGCCATTCAGGGGCCATTCAGTCTTGTGTCAAACGTCATATCTTGTCTAAGCAACACTAAATTAGACCATCTTTGATTGGAGTGTGTCTCCCAGCCGATCACAATCGCACTATAAGGAGCTCTATGGTACGTTGGACCAATCAAATCACTGAATATGTTCCCCCAGCAGCGGAGCACACGGCTGGCTCAACATATTGGCTATTAGTTAGCAATTGAAGTTTATTTCACGCAGCATCAAGCAAGAAAAGCATTCATTACAAAGTCGTCACCTACGACTCTATAAACGTATTTCTATTGCTGGTGGCGGTGCACCTATTACACAAAGCTAACTTCCCTCGCTATGAGTAGGCTGGTGACAGCGCACCGTTCAGCCATGTAACCGTAACCATCCAAAACAAAGCAAACTCCACTCATAAGCCAGCCAGGGATTCAATGTGAGTTCAATGCCCAGGCAGAAAAGAAGACAACATGTGGATGAGCTCTACACACTTGCCTTCGCTCTGTCATGCTCCACAATCATAATCTAGCCCAGGCCTTCTTGGTATCATGTGCATTGCTCCTTTAGGTTTTTAGACGTGCTTTTGAGTTGGCAACCCTAGATCAACTACCCTTTTAATCACTGCATGACAACTCAAACTAGACATCAGTCATGCGTATGATGTATGTTCCAAAAAAGCCTGTAGGTTTTTAATTCGTATCCCAGAATACCCAGCAGACATTCCAGAAAGCCACATGTGCCTTTGACCTAAATAAAATGTGTTTTTAAAACGTATGGATTTGTGAAATTATGTTTTATTAAATGCTATTACATTTTCTGGCGTGTATAAAACGTCCTACTCATGTCAAATCACAGCGGTTGAGTCAGACAAGTAAAAAAAAACAGTGATATGAATATATAAAAGCCTTCTGAAGCCCAGGATTTATCAGTTCTATTTATACTCTGGGCCTGGGATGATGTAATGCACTCCCAAACTTGTTATGTGTGAGTATGTTGTTGTGTCGTGGTCCCTGTACCAGTTTTCGGTTGCCGTTGTGGAAATAAAAAATGTGTATCAATATATTTTGAATAATTGATATGTGTGTATAATCCTCTGCAGATGGACACTGTTTGCTTGAGGGAAATCAAAATCAAAAATTCAGACAGTGACGTTGATATAATCGTTTGCAGTGGCTGCATGCTAATCAAGTACTTTGGTTTTCAAATATTTGCGTTGTGCGGCAAGATTTGATTTCAGGCGTGACCTTCCCAACCCTGATTATTCCAGATTATAATTTATGCCGTCAATTATGATGACACCGCCATAGGCGGGACGGATGATTTCTTCATCTGAAAGCAGGGGATTTCCATCCTAGCACTGAATATACTGCGCTGTGGACTGGAGTTGGGTGCCCGTAACCATAGAGACACAACATAAAGCAGATTTGGAAAATGGAAAACGTGTCTGCAATGTTTCCGCAATTTCCTCAATAATTTACAGCACAGAAGGCAGACCAGTAAGGGTTAACGCAAGCAAGCAATTATTCTTCAGTGGCTCAATTGCGTGGCTGGAACACATGTGAGGGAATATGTTCCCTCACATGTGTTCCCCTGCATTTCACATCTCACCTAGCCTTGCCTGAAGCTACACACCGGTTGGGAACCACTGAGTCTATACAATGACGCAACAGAGGCCCATGGGCCTTGTCCAGATGCAGGTTAAAATGAAAAGAGAAATAACTAAGAACTTACCTTGTAGTCATGTAGTCATTCCTCCAGCTATTCAGCACTCCCTCTGGTTGTCTCTGTAAAGTAGGCTGTGCAGCACTACACAGTCTGCTGTAGCTTTTGATCGTTCCCAACGTCGTAAGTCTCTTTGGCCGAAAGCCTGATTACTATGTAAACGGTACACGGAGTTGTTTCCAGATTTGTTTGTTCATTTGTTTTCTTTGTTTTCGCCTTTCTCTTACACCAAACACCTTGTGGTACACTTGAGCATAGCCACTGAGTTTATATCTTTCTCTCTGCCTCTTTCCCTCAGTGTTCACACCGGAATGTGTATGTGTTGTTTTTACATCCGGTAAGTATTTAAGTTGAGGCCTAAGTGGGTGGTATCCGGGGGAAGCAAGAAGAAAGAAACCTGCATAAATTCATTTTTTTCCAACCACACACACTTTTTTTTTTACTGATACCACACATCTGCCCACAACAAAGCCTTTCCACTGAGGTGTCGCCCAGGGTTGGATACCGTACTCTTTACTTTTAAGGGTACTGACCTAATTCCGCCAGTGCTACTGAGTACCTATTCAAGTTAAATCAATTGGTACTAAATTTTGGTACCTAAAAGGCTGAGTGTATTTGGTGGGTGAGAGAGTATGCTACAGTGTATGTTAGAGAGAGAGAGAGAGAGAGAGAGAGAGAGAGAGAGAGAGAGAGAGAGAGAGAGAGAGAGAGAGAGAGAGAGAGAGAGGGAGAGGAGATGGAGAGAGGGAGAGCAGAGAAAGCGGGAGAAATGGCGTAGAGCAAAAGATAGGGGGTAGTGAAAGGAGGAGGAGAGGGGAGAGAGTTAAGAGAGAGGGAGGGTAGAGGAGAGAGGAGAGTAAATTTTACTACCTAAAAGGCTGAGTGCACCTGGTGGGTGAGAGAGTATGCTACAATATACGTTGCTGGCCTGGGAAACGCGTAGAACCAGAGGAAACACCGGGTCAACACAATATATATCGAAAAGCTGAGGAGTGTGCCATGCTATTTATTATGTTGAAACAGTGTGAGATATCACGGTAGGTCCAACACCGTCATATGAAAGTCGCAGCATAAGGTTTCACTTTGCTAGGCACATCTTTTTTTTTTTTATAAAAAATATATTATTGTGTTGTTGTTGTCCGGGTTACTGTCAGCGGCTATCCACTTGTGAGTCATGTTGTTTACACTCTGGCTTCCATTGACAGGTCACCAGGGCCCTGTCTCAACAAGCCCCCGTGTCAGCGCGACAGCGGCGGAGGTGAAATCCGTCGCCCCGGCACAAAAGACGCCATCAACCCCCGCCGGAGTCACTCCGCCGCCGCCACTCATGGAACCCAGCGAAGGGCATCGTCCCGTGCGCTTCCTCGCACGCGCGACAGCGTTCTCGCGCCATGGTGACAGACCGCGTTGCCGGCAAGGAGGTTGCGGGGAGGAGACCTAGGGAACAAACTACGGGTGTTGCTCATAACTTGAAGGATGGGTCGGCTGCCTTTCTGTCGCAGGGCACATTGTCACTGTCCGTGATCAGTGTGTCATATCTTAACTAGTTTAGGCCTGGTACGTAAACATAGCAGACCCATAGTTGGTGTTTTCGAATGACGGCTGTGTTGGTCCTCCGATGATGCTTCTGCAAAAAGGCGCTGTTTGATTGAATTTGATGGACAATATAGTGTAAGGAAAGAAGCCTTATAATGCGAGGACACTTTATCTATCGCATAAGAAAGCCATATTGCTGTGTCCAAGCTAGCCTTGTCCCTACAACTAGATGTTCTGTGTTGCTCCACCTAAGCTCGTCATATAGCTATGCCTAAACTAACCATGTTGCTACACCTAAGCTAATCACATCCCTATGCCGAAGCTAGCACTGTTACTACAATTTAGCTAGTCACATTGCTACACTAACTCGTTATAGGCCTACATATGACAGATATGAGGCCTACTACCTGTGAAAAATATTGTGTTGTTTCCTATAATAGCACACAAACACACGCGCACACACACACACACACACACACACACACACACACACACACACACACACACACACACACACACACAGGTATATAGGCTCTTACTAAAAAAACAACACTTTCTTTCATTTCATTTTATATTTCATTTCAAAATATACTATGTCACAAAATAGTTTGAGGACATCGATGAATATATGGATTAGACTGGGTTTATTGTAGTAAGCTCCAAATGACCTAATCAAAATAAACCTCACAATATTCAGGAGATAGCCCTTCAATAACTTGCTGCTTGAAATTTGTTTACACAAACACACACACGAAAGCGCACACACGCTGGCAAGCGCCTGGACAAACGCTGCACCGCGCGGAAATGATTGCATCAGTCGGAGGCAAATTGAATGGCGGTGAAGGTCTTGCTGTGAACAATGCTCCCTCCCCTCCCCCCCCCACCCCCATCTCATCTCTCACCACCATGGATCACACACTCGCACAGCCAGCATGTGCTGTTGCCTCACCACAACAGAAGAGTGTGTTGGGGGGGAAGGAGGGGCTTTCTCCCGCTGTTTCTCATCGTGTCAACCTCAACATTGCTTGGGGAGGGGGGTTAGGGGAAGTTGCAGGAGGATAGTGTAGTGGCTACAGGTGTATTTGACTCTGCGCTTAAATCGTCTGGGAGCCGACACCTCTGATGTGGGCTGATGTATGTCATTGAGCAAACACTCCTACCCACTTCTCTATTGCCTGCATCTGAATTCACCGTAAGTCGCGTTGGGTGAAGTGGCCTTTAGCGAAACAGCGTAGGACGTGCCCTTTGCCAGCCACCGTTGTTGCATTAGAGATGAGGCGGCTTTCTTTGGCTGTCGTTCGTTTGTTTGCCTGCTGGCCCACTGTCCTCGTCACATCCTCTCAGAGCCACAGTTACATTGCAGGATTGATGGATGATCCCTGGTGGTTGTTGGGGCTTTTCCTTTCCCGTCTAGGCAGCTTTGCATGAACGTGTGTCCCAGAATTGTCCATGCGGCCTGCTGCAGCTCCATCCCCACCAACATAGTCCAACGGTGGCGCACGCTGCAATTCACTTAGCTCACCGCTCGGTAATTTAGCAGATGCTTGTCTCCAAGGCAACTTGCAGTGAACTGGTCTACAGGTCTGGACGGAACAGGTAGGGGAATAGGGCCATCCTGCTCAATGATACCTACAGGTGAGACTACAGACATTGGAGTATCAAACCCCTTGTGCCTTGTGTCATGGAGTCATCTTAATCATCCTAATTACCACATCATCCTGCCCCATAGGAGTGCCATTATTTTACCCCCTTTCCTGCCCTTGAGTAACTGTTTTTAGAAACGCCAGTTTGCTGTGTGAACATCGCAACCTACTGCCAGTATTTTTTTATGCACTGGAATGTAAGATCCTTTTAATAAATTATCTCTCTCTCTCTCTCTCTCTCTCTCTCTCTCTCTCTCTCTCTCCCTCCCTCCCTCCCTCCCTCCCTCTCCATGTGGACTCAGTGAGACTGTGTGTCTGTGCCTCAGCGTGGCAGCATTAGCGCTGGTGGACTGACTGCACAATGAAATGAGGAT
>OMKI01008410.1:0-12788 GCA_900302315.1 Phycis blennoides | reverse complement strand
ACATTGTGGGGTGTGTGTGTGTGTGGGGTGGGGGGGGGGGGGGGGGGGGGGGGGGGGGGGGGGGGGGGGGGGGGTATGGTGATATGCGGACGTGATATAAGATGATGGCTGATATGAGTGGAGGGGCTGAACGAAGGGGGACGTTTCCGTCTAAAATGGCGATTCCCTTTGTTTCTCCATCCTTCTCTCTTCTCCCTGCGAGTGGAGGATGGAGTTGGACCAATTGCCTTTTAGAGTTCAGCTATATTTTCACATTTCAAGTTAAAGAGTGTCGGCTTTTCGGCACTAATCCTAGTTAATGCGGTAATAGCACATCGTGGTTATAGCTGCTGGCTAGAACAGGGGAGCTGTGGGCTGTGACTGCACGGCAGATATGCGACTCCTATATGGAGCAGTGACCTCATTTGAATGTTAGCCCAAACCAGGATTTAACTGGCCTGCATTCAATATTCTAACCTCGGACAATTGGTACACCTTATTGAAATGAGTATAGTGATCCTAGCCCATTATAAAAATCCAATATAATTCGTCGTGTATGAAAGTGCAATTGAAGTGTCAGTACGATATGGATATATAATAGGCCTACAGAACGTGTCCTTGTGTGACCAACCCAAGGTTTACAGAGAATGCACGGCAAGTCATGAATAAAAGCCGACATTATAGCACATACTTAATACATATACATATATAATGCACATATTATATAATGTCGTGTGACCAAAATGCATATTGGTGCATTCGAAGTGTCATAGCATGTAAAGCATGCTGAACGATGTAGCCAATGCGGCCGCAGTGATTGGTAGCCATTGCCTTCCCGTTACACCGCGGCTCTGACAGACCGTCCTCTCTGCCCAGAGCACTGTGTGTGGGTGCGCGCGCGGATGTTCGCGTGCACACGTGTGTTCTCATTTTTGAATAGTGCAATGTTGCATAACTGGCTGCCAGCGCTGGATTTAGATTACAGAATATGTGCTGCAATGAGGGTTTTTTTTTTCCGCCGCTCTGGCCAATGGTGTGCGACTGTACAGGCCGTTCATTAGGGTACAGCATTTAGAGCCACGGTTGAGGCTGGAGACGGGAAGTGCATTTCCCTCAGTTTCAAGGACACGAGAAGATGATCGGGAGGACGTTGAGAGAGGAACATCTGTTTGCTCAGTGACGTCAACGCCCCCCATGCAATCCTCTTGTGCAGAAGGCAGATGCCTTATTTGTTTGGCTCGAAATCCATTAATCCCAAAGTCAGCCGGTGAGTGGAAAAGAGCGAACGGAGGGAGATCAGTCTCATTTAGGCGGCGTCGGTACCGGACGCGCACACGGCTCGCGCGCGGTCCCGGTCAATACGTTTGGGAAGAAAGATTTTTTTTTTCCATAGCCGCACTTTCTGCGGCTGGAATACCGGCGTGATCGGACGGCTTTTAAAAGGAACACTGAGGAAAAACTGCGAATTATTCAAACCGGTTTTGATTTTACCTATAACCTTTGTGACCTCGTATTTTATGTGAATTTCATTTTTTTTTCATGTTTTCTTCTATAGGTACATTGTGGGACAATGGAGCATTTTTATACTCGCTGCATTTCGGACAAAGCAGCGTATGGATGAATGGATCCCCTTCGTTTCCTCGCCGTCCAGGGTGGAATGGGACTTATAACTACACCGATTTACAACGACCCGATGGCACTGTTTGGCTATAAATATATTTTTATTTTGCACTATTTCTATGTTTTTTTGTATCTCCAAGTGTCACGTACGGTAGGCGGGTGCAACCACCAGAAGCGGATTTTGGTTGCGTTTGGAGTCGTGTGGGATGTTTGGGATTATATTTACATAACACACACACACACACACACACACACACACACACACACACACACACACACACACACACACACACAAATTGATACACACTTTTATCACGTATCTGATGCCATCAAGTCAACCGATGAATGCATAGTTTGGAATTTGATGGAGTATGTCGAGATGTCCTCTCGTTTCGCACATCAAAGTAAATATAGCCAGTGGACACACACGTGCACTCGGATGGGGTGTGATTCGGTTCTGTCTCTCCGTGTTCACAGCGGACCTTGATTTAATGTCTTACAATTAAGGCACGCGGTGAATGCCAAGAGATGATCCTAATGTCTGCAAATGCGCACGCAGCCTCTGTCAACCAAACTACAGCCCGATATGATCTAAGGAGAGGAAGGTTTGTTTTTAACTTGTCGTGTCCTACTGTAATTTATTATTTTTTTGTAAAGTCTTTCCATGGCATGTTTTGGTAGAATAAAGAAAATAAACACAAATGAAACGCTTTCTTTTTTTCATGTGAACATGTCCAATAAACGAGAAACCTCGTTGCTCGATAAGTTCAAAGCTGATAATGTAGCTCACGATGATGTGAGCCATGTTTGTGCTGAAGCTGAGCTGGGAGCTGTCCAGTCCACTCGGCTCCGCACCGCCGCTCTGGAGCGCTGTCCATCACCCCGGGTGCTGAAATCAACACGCGCACTCATTACGCCATTTCTTCACTTCTCAGCCAGGCAGCTGCTGGGCAAATGTAGCCAATCAAAAAATAATAAAACATTTGGCGTGCAGGTTAAGTAAATGTGTACAGTAAGTGCAGGATATTGCAGTAGGCCACATGGCCTATATTTCAGGGATCACCTATCGCTAAAATATAGAGAATGAAGCAGCGATGGCCTGATCTAGCCTTTCACACACACTAGTAGGCCTATAGGCTATATAGCCGATAAATAAGAGAGGGGGATAGACATATCCTCATGTGAAATGAAATAGACCTTGACGTTATGAGGCTTCGACGAAAAGTCCAACGAGGCAAAGACAAAGTCCGAGCTCATGATTAAAGGATAAGTTTGAGTCGTCTTACGGCATGCAGATGGCCTATGCGCTAACAACTCAGCACCGGCGTCAGTGTCCTGGCGCGGTGCGCCACCTAGTGGTGCCAGAGGGAAGGTCTTCTTCATTTACACCTAGTGGTGTCAGAGGGAAGGTCTTCTTCATTTACACCCAAGTCCCTCAACGCTTCCGCTGTTCCTGAGTCAAGATTTTCACACACACAACCCATTACTAAAATTACGTGTTCTGTTTCTTGTTATATCTTATTAAATAAGATGTCCGACGGTCTTACGGTGGCGAGTGATTCAAGGTACTCAACTCCATTACAAACAACTTCAGTCTTTGCAATAAGAAATTATGCTGATCAACGACATCCATAAGACACGTCAATATCATTAATCAGATCACCGGGTGATGAATAGAAAGAGGGCGTCATTAAATTGTGATTGGAGCATGGGGAGATAACAAGACAGCAAGATAAACAGACAGAGGAGACGTGAGCCAAAGAAAACACTCAAAAAGCAAGGTTTTCTATTAAGGTCAGTAAACTTCCATATAAAATGTGTCTTTAATAATTAAATGCGTGTATGCCAAGTAGACCTATGCAAATTCAATAAAACATTAGCGGAGGCGTTTAGTTTTATGACCAACAAGGTAAAACATAAGTCATAAAATCAAAACAAATTAACAATTATAGAAAACATATCAAATTAAAACGTCCGAAAGTTATCAACTTGTGTAAGATTGGCATCTACACGCCTAATGAACTTGAATTGAAATTGATCGCAGTAAACACAAACTGATTGATTCCTACAGTAATTCCTGAGAAGCGCGCAGGCGCGTGTCCTCCATAACCACGACATGTCTGCCCTCTTGTGGTTTGTCTTTTGAACTCCAAACGCCAAAGTAGCTGTCGGCCTGATCGTGTACAGGATGTGAATATATACTCCGGAAAGGTTATCGTTATTCATAGCGCAGCGCTTATTATTCATCATTTGTGATTAAATTAGGTTATTAAACAAGCTTGATTGTGACAATACTCAATGAAATTGAAGTTGAATTACTCAATATAACATGTTACAAGTTGGATGACTGCCTCAATTAATTAGCCGGGAGTTTGCCTTACCTGGTTTACCCCAGGTAAGAAACTATAGTCAAGTCAAATACTCTTTGAAGTGAAGTTTAATAGGGCACTATTGACTCCCTTTACCAACATAACCCCAAGCCATATGTTGAGTAGCGTTGGATTTAAACCTGGGTCTTCCACATGAAAACAGGAATTATACTGTCAAGCCACAGCAAAACACCTTTAGATGATTTTAGATGAGGCCACATTTCATCTTGGAGTGCTGTACTTCATCCACTTAGTGGCCATGGTTGCAGCATGGCTGTGAGAGCTGGCTGGCTTTAGAGCCAAAAGAAACGGCCAGTAGGTGAATCAGGGACATTACAGGTGTCTCTAAAACACAGGTCAGGCTGGTTAGAGATGCTAAATGGCAGTTGAGCGTAATTGTGTGTCCCGACCAAAACAAAGTTCACAAGCCCCAAATCCTCTCAACCAGGCATGTACTGTTAAACTAGAACTAATGGGCATAAACAAGATGGATGGACAGAATATTTGACTCCGAACCAAAGATTTCTTCCTCCAATCCCCAATGTCCACAGTCTCCCTGCACAGGCATCCTTGAGATGCCCTAACCCCATCTGCTCTTTAATGACATGTATCTGCACTCAATGTTAGTCTCTTAGAGCTAAAAGTGTCTGGTAAATCACTGAATAGCACAAAATAGCAATACACTTAACTAATCATCCGACTGCGTTTTCAAGCAGCTCAACACTTAATCACCGTGAGTGATCACATTTCGGGGGAGGGAATAAAAGGGAGTTGAAGTGGAAGTCAAATGAGCGTCTTCCTCCCCGGCCGGGCCTGGTGTTCCTCTCTATTAGCAAAGTGCTGACGGAGGGGTGCGGGCCGTGTTGTAATGGCCGGGTCCGGACCATCATGTCTCGTTAGCCCGGACCTGATTGGCCATGAAGGTGTTCCCCACGCCTCAGGATGGAGCGGCTGTCTCCGGCTGACCTTAGAGCTCATAACTCTTAAAAAAAGACATTTAAAAAAAGTAGGGGCCTTAGCCCTCCTGGTCCTGGTGGAGGCCCACGTGGACATGAGGTGAAAATGTGCACCAGATGACAGAAAGGAAATATCGACCTTGGAACGGCAAGTTCAGTTTCGGGAACGTAATTTTTCATTATGTCTAGGTTGTAGGTTTTTTTCCCTCCTGTCAAAGTCGCAGAGACACGTACAATGATGATGGAACCCAGCAGCCCACAGTCTTCTGTATGGAGGAGGGTGTCCACTGTTCAGGGACCTGTCCTCAACGTGTTGATAAACATAACAGGATGGTCAATAACCACCCAGACCAACCAGCCACATCACCCAGCCCTGAGGAATATATATATATATACACACAGTATATAATAGGTGGAGTCTCCTCTGTTTAATGACTAAGTAGTGAATTATCTTCATCCCCTACGATGAAGATTTGCTAGTCCCTACTTATAACCAATTTAGCTGAACATTCTATCCACAGCATCAAGAGGAATCTAACCCAGTACTTACCGACACTTTAACTTACTAGCTCTATAGAGACAGAGTGAGGGACCACTGTCATGTCTTCATCGGGGAAGGCTGAGAGATGCGAGGGAATCAGGCTCAAGTGGGGATACATTAGTGGGGGAACATACGTTTAAATGATCAATGGCTTATCTAGGAAAACAAAAAAGGCCTTATGAATAACCCGCCTGGATGTCTATCCATATTCACTCAACATTTGTGTCCTGTAAAACACAGGCATTACATATGACATCAACATTACATCAGCCGACTTTACCTTAGTGTCCCAGAGGAAAACAGAACGTGCTTCCTAATATTATCCATCTTTTTGTTTCGCATTATTAAAATGTAATATATATTCCGTCCCAGTAGATGGCAATACACACCTGCAAGCATTCTGCTCTCTTGGAAGATTCACGTGGTGCCGTAAATCTGACTTTTAAAAACAGTAAAATAAGTCTTCAAATGGAGTTGGAGGAAAATCCATTTCTGTTCTACTGCGAAATGAAGAACAACAAGACATAAAGATCAGCGCTGAACGCGATGATGCGTTTATTCCGCACAACGTTTACAACTGTTGTCACAACAGTTAAACGCTATCCGTGATTAATCCCTCGGTTCGTGGTGAATTGTACTAAAGATAAAATTATATTAAATAGCAACCTGGACTGTGTAAACAACTGAATCTACCATTTCTTACCCACTTTACGAACCATGTCACCACACAAATCAAATGAAACCACTTCAGTTGGGCAATACGATCGATGACCCGAGAACACAAACTACGGGAATTGGTCAAATAATATCGGAATACAATTTTAAAACCATAGACAACGCTTCTACATAACCAAGTATGTGCTTAATGTGGACCTTGTCCGTGTCAATATAAAGACATGGTACTCAACCAAACAGCCTTTAAACGTTATGTCTTTAAAGAGCAGACTAGCAGTGTGTAGCATCGCCAAGTGTCAGCGCGCGGAGCTCTGGCCGCGAGAGAAAGGAAAAAGGGCGCACGCGGTGTTGTTTGTCACCATTTAAATGGCATTAATTAAAAGGATAAGCTGATTGGCTAACGAAGGAGCGGAGGGGGCGGGCTCTGCCCCCATTGGCCAGCCCTCTTTAATAACCCGCCTCGAGATAATGAGGTAAAACACTCCGGCGTATTGCGCGTGACTATGATCGCTGCTGAGATCCGTAGAAGGTGAGAGCAGCGCGCGATAGGCTGGGCTGAGAGCGCGAGGCAGCTCGTTATTAGTTTGAGAGTCGTCTCGCTTCTACTCCTCAGATGACAAGTTGAGGAACACTTCAAGAACCGCAACACTTACAGGGCATCGGGAAGAACAACCTTATCAGAGGCGTCACACACTCCACAGACAACAATAGTCCACAACAGCAGGGAATACAGCAGGCTATGGACAGGAGAATGAACTTGAACGGCACAGCAGACATTTTCCACAAAACTCTGAGCGCCGTGTCAAACAAAAAGATGGACCCCTTTCGGTCGTCCGTGGGTATTGAACTTCAAGCTCGAGACCGCCAGTCACCGATCGGCTGTTTTGACGGGACCGACTCGGACCCGATCCAGCCGGGTGGGCTGGCGGGTGGCAGAGGGGGCCCGCTGGGTCTGCCCACGGGATCTTTGTGTGTGAAATACGGGGAGAGTGGCAACAGGACGTCGGCCGCGGAAAGCAGCGGCGGGGAGCAGAGCCCCGACGACGACAGTGACGGCAGGTGCGACATGGTGCTCCTCGCCGACCCGCGGACTGGCGCGGGGAAAACGGAAGGAGGTAAGAAAAGCAAAGAGCAGAAAACGCTGAGGCTAAACATCAACGCGCGCGAGCGACGGCGGATGCACGATTTGAACGACGCGCTGGACGAGCTGCGCGGGGTCATCCCGTACGCGCACAGTCCGTCCGTGCGGAAACTCTCCAAAATAGCCACTTTGCTTCTCGCCAAAAACTACATCCTCATGCAGGCGCAGGCGCTGGAGGAGATGCGCAGGTTGGTGGCATACCTGAACCAGGGCCAGGCCATCTCCGCCGCCTCGATACCGGCCACCACAGCGCTGGCGGCGCCCCCCGGGTTAGGGGCGTACGAGCCGCCGCCCGGGTATCCCTTCCCCACCGTCGTGCCGCCGACGTCCTGCCCTGATAAATGTGCGCTCTTCAACAACGTCACCTCCAGCCTCTGTAAACAGTGCACTGACAAGCCTTGAGCGCGCCTGCATGACTGCGCCAGCCAGAGACTCGGAAGCACATGCGAAAAACAAAGACACGGCGTTTCCAACCCTTTGAAGGGCTGACACCTGGAGCCCCGTGCTTGTTGTGGCGGTCACCATAGGCTAGAGAAAAAAAAAATCAATGAATTATTTTATAATATTTACAAATGCATTCAGAAGCGCTTTTTTGTTCAGACAATACTTGATTGTGTATATAATACATCCTTAAAGTGCTGGTATGAGTGACAGAGAAAACCAAACAGATAAGCAGTATATGATGATGAGGTGTTGCAGGACAGAGTGAGTGGTTGATCACTCACTCATCTTTTTGGAAATCTGAGTGACCTGACTATACTTGCGATCTTTTCTTTTTTTTGTTCTGTTTTTCACTTTGACAACTATAGGCTATATGGACAACTTCCTGGATTATGAACTTGTCGAACCTCACCTTTGCTGCTTTGTTTGATTCAATTCAGAGACGTGTTGTGTGCTTATACTGGTATAGGCCTGTTTCATGAACTTTTTATTTTATATGAAGAACACAAGAGGAATGTCTTGGACAAAAACAAATAAACTGTAGAGGAAGACTTAATTGAGTGGTTATAATTAATCGGATGCCGCTAAAATACACGTGTTCATATTTGCGCAGGGCCAATTTCAAAGTCTTTTGACACTGTGATACAATAGGCCCGCAATTTTAGCAAAAACATAATTACACATATTCACAAGGCCTCTTATCTCTGCTGTTTGAATTCATCAATTTGGTTGTCTTCGTCAGCATGGCACTTTTAAAAACATGTTGCTGTATAGGCCTACTGTATTATTTGTAAATGTTCATTGAACACTCAACGATAAAATGAATCGCGTCAGGTCGAGTTGTGGATAATATTGTAGATAGGCCTCCTTTAACGAGGCTTCTATATGGCCGAAGAGGGCCATTTGTATGTGTTTCAGTGTTTAAAGCTTTATTAAAATATTTTGAACAACATAACTGTTGTCTGTTCGTGTGCTGACTAAATAAATAGACAAATGCAACCGCCTAACCGCCTGGGGTTCGCATTTTCATTTATCTAAATTAAGATTCAGTTATTATTTAGTCAAATTAACTCATAAGAAAAAAAACATTTTTTTGATTCATTCATATTGTATCAATTTGAAAGTTCTTCATCGTGAAACTCATGCAGTCTTACAACATGTCAGTTATGAGTGTCGGAAACAGACCAGGTGCAACATAGAATAAGGACTCAACATTTTATGCTCCATCAAATTGGTAACTTTGTGAGTGGTGAGAATCTCCAGTTGAAGATGTGTGTCCGTGGCGGGCAGCGTCGCCCTGGGCCAGAGGGAATGCATGGGATTACAAGAGCAAAATCACCGGCCGCTTTAATTATCATTATTAAAACAATTTCCATGACGCTGCGTGTGATAGCGTGTTAATTTGAAAACCATTGTATACAAAAACTGTCGACGGTGATACCTTGGTTCACTTAATGAAACATGTCGTTAAGGCAATTAGAGCACCAGAATGTGATTAAGGAACGTAATTACGCCACTGTTCGATGCCGTGATCTGGAGTCTTTAATCACAACACCGTAATCATCCGCGCCTATTGTTCAGTCTGTGTCCCACACACGTTGCTCTCAATAGAAAACAACAACATCACTAAATAGGCTTTTAGATGCAACATTGAATATTTGAGAAGACTGAAGGCAGCAAAACATTTTAAATGAATGTTTTCACATAATTGTATTTGTATTCTTATATTTAGATATTAGTGTTTGTTGGGACTGTGTTGGAGCAGAGGCCCTCGCTCGTGTCACTGTGAGTGTAAAAGTCAAACAAGCAAGTTCAATGATGGTGCCTGTTAAAGAAGACATGTCACAGAAGTGAAATAATATTAAACCATATAGGCATAGATGTCAAATATGACGACACAACCATTTAAGTGTCGGCCTACAGGCCTACTACAAAATGACACAAGTAGGCCAGGCCTCTTCACGTTATGCCTACATGTAAGCATACCTCAAAGGAAATGTGATTTGCAAATTTAATTTGACGACCTGTATTCGAGTCTTGATTTATTACACAACTTGAAAGAATTTTAGTAGCCTACATATTTTACCGATAAGGATAGAACATTTTTGATATAGGCTACTAACTTTTTATTGGCATTCACTCAGTGGCATTCAACAGACAGACATTCAAATTAATTCAATACTCCAAAGAAAGCCTATAAATTAATGTATTTTGCAGAAACATAAATTAATAATGGCAAGCAATAACAAATGACAGATATAGCTATTTGTTCCAACATGTCACTGGGTCCCCGCTTCCCCTCCTCAGTACCGTGCATGTACATCACAAAATAGAGGTCATTGCAATTTAAGCACGGACAAAACAAATCGAAGAAGGAAGTTGTTTTCAAGGGAACACAACCGTTTGCTCGGAAACAAAGTGGGGGGGAAATGGAATAAATGAAAACGTTGTTATTGTTTTATTATTTACTCACACTGTCAAGCATGAGTGACAGCGCGCTGGGCTCCACGTTGTCCCGTCACCTCCCCTCCGTGTCATGAGGTCATTACTCTGTCCCGTCCACTCCCGTCACGTCCACAGACCCTCACACTATCAGCGTTCATCAAGAACGGGAAGAACGAGACTGACTGCAAAACAAAAGTCTCTCCGTACAGAAAACAGTCACACGTCCATTTCCAATTTCTCTCACGAACGAAAAAAAAGTCCGCAAAAAAGAAAAGGCCTGATGTTTACAAACGTGGGCTACACGCGAGAAATATATTCAGATTTTCTCCCGTTTCTGTAAAGAGACTTCACAAATAGCTTGCATTAATTATGCAATATGCATTAATTCACAATTGACTGGAGCATTTAACCCATACTAATATACACATTAGGAGGGAGAGGCGGTCCCCAGGGGGAGACGGGGCCATATGGGGGAGAGAAACCACTGCGGCCAACGGAAAACACAGCATACAAATAAGCCCGTATGTACAAAATACTAAATAAAAAAAAAGATTATAAGGCTATTGAAAAAAGAGTAGAAATAATAGAGTTTTACAGTGTGATCCAACGGGGCAGTGAGTAACGGCACCGTGAGTACATTACAAGCTTGTAACACACAGAGACATCTTTTAAAGTCATGGAGGAGTTTACACGTTAGAAAGTGTTTTAAACCGTGAAAAGCTGAATTATTGTTTGTTTTCCCCACATCGCCCTAGGGGACCACCTACCAAGACCCGGTTTCTATTAAGCTTTAAGAGCAAACAGTATGCCGATATTTCTTCATGAATATAATATAACGGAACCTATCTTAAAGATACTCACAGGAAGATTCAAGGAGGGTCACGAATAAAAGAAAAAGATAAAAAAATAAACACTCCTTTTTATAAACCATAAAATATCCAATTTACCATATCAAGAGCCAACATGGCACCTATTCATAACACACAAGTGATGTTGGCCTGAGATTGATAAACATGGAAATTCAAAATATACATACAGTGTAGATTGGATTGAACTGACCTTTCCCTATCAGCAGCAGACAAAAGCAGTAGCAATGGAATGGGCCAAGCTCTGTCACACGTGGTGTTATACACAGAGATATGTCCTGCATTGGCTGAGACAGCAAATCATCTCTTGCAATGGGATTCACTTTTGTCACACCAGTGATAGCGATGCATAATGCGCTACTTGTATTATTTATCTACTTGTTTGGTTTTATTTTTTATTTTTTTGGGGACACCACAACATTAGATAATTGAGTGCCAAAAACTGAATGAACTTCAATTTGAGAGGTTGTGTGTACAAAAAACCCCAACATTTTATAACTAAAAAAATCTCTGAATCCTGAACCCCCCCCACTGCCCCCCCCATCTTTAGAGACGAAATGCTAAAACGAAGTGTATTAATTGGGGACAGAGTTCAGTTCATTAAAACTTACTAAAACTAACCAAAATGAAAACTACTGTAAATAATAATAATAATAATAATATATATATGTACAATTTAATACACAATACTATAGTTAATAATAATACTGGGAAAGCTAATATCCTGTTTATTTATGCGGTGCTCCACTCCTTGTTTTCCCGGTGTGGAGGTCAGGTAAACATAAGGCTCCATGTGTCCTCTCTGAAGCCTCGGACAGTGTACAGTAAGTGACCCAGTAATGTGCGGTTATCCTCTCTGAAATGCAATTACTGCAACCACAACAACCCCTCCACCTCCATATTAATCACATTCAACTCTTGGCTTTAATCCCCTAATCCCTGTTTACCACCGGAGTTCTACTCTGTGCCATAATCTGCTGCTCTTTTATATTCCCGCTGGGATTACAACCTGTGATGACTGAGTAGGGCGGGGCCTGTGCTGGGAAACGGGGCGCAGCGCGGAGGGACAACAACACAAGCAACAACAACAATTGATTGCGGATTTGGGGTGCAAAGTTGTTGTGGTGAACTGTTGGTACCATTTTGGAATCAGGTATAGTGTTTTCAGACATGACACAAAAAACAGCTGCAACAACAACAAAATGTGGGTAAAATGTGGTACTAGTGTTGGTTTGGGGCACACACACGCAAACACTTGAGATGGTTTATTTATTTTGAATGCATTAACATTGTGGCTGGCTAGGAGAGAGAGTGTGTGTACATGTGCATGTATATTGTAAAACCATTGTTACCGTTTATTTATTAAATTCAACCATAACAGAGAAAAGGATGAAACTGTGATATTGTGTAGAACTGTTATATTAATTAGTTAGGAGCAATTTCAGGAATAAAGAGTTTTTGCTGACCAATGGTTGGTGGCCCTGGATACCAGAAAAAACAGTTATGATTTTATTCATATTTCTTTCAGGAAATATGAATACAATTTCTTCACATTTCTTCTCAGTATGTGAAGAAATTTTAATTTAAAAAAGCATAATTGGTGTGTATGTGTGTGTGTGTGTGTGTGTGTGTGTGTGTGTGTGTGTGTGGGTGTGTGTGTGTGTGTGTGTGTGTGTGTGTGTGTGTGTGCTTGCGCTTGTGATTATGTGTGAAATCACCTAGGCTGATGGTCACTCAGTCGATGATGCTCTCCAG
>OMKI01008404.1:0-13571 GCA_900302315.1 Phycis blennoides | reverse complement strand
GCAGACAGGGGGAGCCCAGTCAGATCCTGCAGGGGGGGCGGAGTCGTCATGGCCCACCAGGAAGGAGAGACGGGCTGTAGCAGGAGCAGGCGGCGAGGGCTTTTCACCATAACCCACACACACACACGGCACCCGTAACACTCTTCCCTCTCATCGGTGCTTGTTCTCCTCGACCTGTCTGCGGCGTTCGACACCGTGAACCACCAGACCCTCCTCCTCCTCACCACTCTCGCTGACCTCGGCATTACTGACACTGCCCTATCCTGGTTCACATCTTACCTTATGAATCGCACTTACCAGGTCACATGGAATGGCTCCCTGTCCAAACCCTGCTCGCTAAACACTGGTGTCCCTCAAGGCTCAGTACGAGGACCGCTTCTGTTCTCCCTATATACCAGATCTTTAGGCTCTGTACTCACATCACATGGCTTTTCCTATCACTGTTATGCGGACGACACTCAACTGTTCCTCTCCTTCCCCCCCTCAGACACTCTGATTGCAACACGCATCTCAGAATGTTTGGGAGACATAAGCTCTTATGTCTCTATGCATCAACTCAAGCTCAATCTCGCAAAGACTGAGCTCTTCATACCGGGGAGAGACTGCCCTCACAGGGACCTACTGGTCTCGGTCAAGGGCATTACAGTATATGCCTCACCGACCATGAGGAACCTTGGCGTAACACTCGACAACCAACTGTCCTGCACTGCAAACGTCACAGCAGTCACCCGATCCTGCAGATTTGCTCTCTACAACATCTATAGGATCCGGCCATTTCTCACGAGGGAAGCGACACAGCTCCTGACCCATGCACTTGTCATCTCCCACCTCGACTACTGCAACTCGCTCTTAGCTGGACTCCCTGCAACCGCGATAAAACCTTTGCAGCGGATCCAGAACGCTGCAGCACGCCTCGTGTTCAACCGACACAAATTCTCCCATGTGACCCCCCTGCTAAATTCCCCAAGTTAGGGAATTTAACAGATGCTTTGGTCCAAAGCAACTTACAATAAGTACATCTGTCAGAAGGTGAAACACTTCATTGCTGTTATTACAGTAATGAAGTCACCAGAACAAGTTTCAAGCATTCCAATTGCTAGGTTAAGCATGCTAGTATAGTATACTGTTCAACCTCACCACAAAGGAACAGATGCAGTGTTGTGTCAGAGAAAGGCTCATTAAAACAGTCCCACACAACGGTACTGAAAATATATCAAGTTGTCGTGGGTTGGAACAAGCATCCCTTCTTCCTAGAACTCAACCAAAACGCATCACAGTTTTTATCTCAGTGTTCAAATTCCAGCTGAAATGTGGATTCACCAAACTAAAAACTGCATATATTTTAACTTTATATAATTTTTTATATTTATAGGGTGACGGTGGCTCAGTGGTTAAGAGTGGATGGACAGAGTGGGTCATCCACCAACCGTAGGCCCGGCGGTTCGATCCCCTCGATTCCCCTCGTCCAACTGTCCGCATGTTGAAGTGTCCTTGAGCAAGACATTGAACCCCAACTTGCTCCCCGGGCGCTGAAGATAGCAGCCCACTGCTCCTATGTACTGTAATAATGTAATGTAGATTCCATTAATTGCACAAATATTGTGTGAAGAAGAATAATATGACAAAAAGCAATATCTAGATTGTGCATTCCTATGCACAACAATTATTACTTATTATCTTTTAAAAAGCGTTTATCCTACCACACACTGAAAAAAAATTGTTTTGGGCTGACGACCCAAAATGTAGAATGCTCTTTGTCAATAAGCATCATACGTAGTCTATCTTTTTATAATGCATGCTGCATATTCATAAGTTTTCCTTCTTTCCTCACAGATTTCTATCAGGGTTCCACTCCTTGCTACATTCATCAACCATCTTTGCAAAGACGTAAATCACAAACATTATTGTTTTGACTTTGCGTGTTTGTCGGCTAATGATAATAACCTTGCTCTTGGTTATTTTGCAATATTTGAATGTATGCTGTTTCAATCATCCCTATGAGTGACACATCCACTGTTCAGAACATGGTGCAGCCTGTATACTATTGATGTGATTTTTCAGCACATTTCAAGGGTAGGGTGTAGTCAAATATGAATATAGGTGAAATCACATATGGAAACATTTTTCTCCAGAGTTAAGTGTTCAAGCAGCCCTTGCTCACAGAGATTAGAAGTATAACACTTAAATCAATACACTGGTTTACATTGTATTTGTGCTACCCAAACAATCTAAAATAAAGCTCCACAAATACCAACACTATAAGCCATATCATTATCATTACCATGGATCAACTTCATATCACATAACTATTTTGTATTTTACATACTAAATATCATCTTACTACTATTGTGAAAGGCTTTTTCTAGCCATTTTAATTTCCGTTTATTGCCAGGCATACACTTTGTTAGTCACTTTGTTTCTTTCTTGTCTTAACAGATTTTACCATGCTCCATTACATCAACCTAGTGACATCTAGATGTCCTCAAGCCTCCCGTCGTAGTAGCCATGGGTGGCAGTAGCTCAGTGGGTAGAGCGGGTGGACAGAGCAGGTCGTCCACTAACCGTAGGGTCGGGGGTTCGATCCACTTGATCGCCCTCCTCCAACTGTCCACATGTTGAACACCACAAATGATTGTAAGTCGCTTTGGACAAAAGCGTCTGCTAAATGCCCCTTTACCCTTAGCCAATGCGTTGCCAATAGTCTGATGGCAGTCATACAAAGAGTCGGGAAATAATTTGTTAAACAGTCTTTGCTACAGTATTTCCACTTTCATATACCATGCAGTCATTTACTCTAACCTTATCCGTGAAATGTAAATTCAATTCAAGTTTGCACAGTTTTTTTTTTGTTTCCATTTTTTGTGTTGGTGTATCCCACCCTCCCAAGTTATCTTTGACACTACTGCTACTACAGGTATACGTGCATCTTGCATTAAACAAATGGCCACAAAAGACAAGATTAAAAGTCACAATTAAAAACCCAACACCCGAGAGAAGCGCAAGGCCTGACATGCCTGCCACAATCTGTGATGAACTCAAATCGAATCAACTTAAAGCGTTATTGGGGTATTATTGGGGTATTAGTTTTGGGGTATTATTAACAAATAATTTTTCCTTTCTAATGTGATTTTAATAATGCAAAAATCTAAACTACAATATAATGTAGGATTGCTGGATGGATGCCAGTGGCTTTCAGTTCCACTTGGCCCGAATCCAACCCTACACCAGGGTTTCATGTTCCAAAAGCACACTGCTTCCCCCAGCAGGCTGATATACAGGGTGAGTATGCACTGAAAACATATACAAAAGAAAGTCTATTTGAGAATTTTGCTACTGCTT
This sequence comes from Phycis blennoides, assembly GCA_900302315.1. Lineage (NCBI taxonomy): Eukaryota > Metazoa > Chordata > Actinopteri > Gadiformes > Phycidae > Phycis > Phycis blennoides. The sequence continues at coordinate 10,232 of OMKI01008404.1, read as the reverse complement.
TGTGGTATGTCCATCTGTTGCGCATCAGATGGTCAGACGCTCAGTGCAGCAGCTCTCATTGATTAGAGTACGCAACGCAACGCTGTGCAACGCAACGCTGTGCAACGCAACGCTGCACAGCGCATGCTTAGCCTTGCGGGAGGATAGGTAATAGAGCTGGTCTCTCAGGGTAGCATGGTTATGTTAATAGCCTAAAACGTTCTTCAATAGAGGCTCTGCTCCAGGCTCTGAGCATCTCATAAGAGAAATAGTAATGGCTTGGCTACCAACCTCAACCTCTGGACAGGAATCAGTATACAATGGAATGCCTTCTGCTCAACACAAATGTCTGTAGCTGCCCGAATTAAGTTAAAATCCTTCATGATTGTCTTTGGATCTGCACTTGCATCTCTCTAATGAATGTTGTGTCTGGCACTGCCTCTACTGCATGACATTAATTTGCAGTCCATTCATTTGCATTTGTTGTACCCCAATACTGGTAAAGTAGCCTAAATAAATAGCAACCCAATGTTTAAATATTAAATGTGCCGCAAACCTGACTATTGAATTGGAAAATGTAACCATTTGACCAACTCTCCTGAGCTTATCTCTTCTGCCTATCACATTTGAGCCTTAAAGAGCTAAAAAAGTGGCAGCCATGACTGTCTGTTTGTGAGACGAGCATGAAATTTATCTAATAGATGGTTCTTGGTAGGTGGAGGCAGAAAGATTCCAATACAAAGCTAATACCCTTTTTCTTCCATCGGTTAGTTTTGTGTTATGTATTTTTCGAGGACCTAGTGGACTCTGGTTGATTATTTCATCAAAAATGTCTTAAGGAATTAATATTACATTTTGGCCACAGACTACATTTAAGGTCATTTAAGGTTTGAGAATATAACCAAGCCATTTTGACAATATATATTTTTTCTACAGCTCTTGCTGTAAAAATGGTATATTTTAATTTAGTTGTCGAACATTATTCAGGATGCCTAAAGCCTAGGGCACACACACACATCTATGCAACAACTACAGTGAACATCTACATTTAAAAGATCTAAATATTAATGACAATATATGTTGAATTTAAATGGGATATCATTTAAGATTTGATGGTACTGTGAAATTATTTTGTATATGGAAATAGTTTCACAATCACACAACATCAACGCTTTCACATCCACACTGAAGTCAGCTACGGTTGCATTGAGGTAATGTTGATAGTAGATAATGTATCAGATTAGTGCAATTGAATAAGAAAACATTCTTATCCGGCCTTATTTAACATTAGCACAGAAAGAGAAAAAGAAAAAGATGAGCATCTTATTAGCCCAAGTTGCCGAAATACAGTTCAAGTAGGTTGAATTTGGCCAGTATTGGATCACAATTACCATATTCATATCTAAAAGAACGTATGGAGAAAAACAGGCACATATTATATTTATGCTATATATTGTATATTTAACGTATTCAGACAGACAGACAGAAATACTTTAATGATCCCTGAGGGAAATTGCATTTGTTACAATACCCCAGGGAAAAAAGAGGAGACAGACACTCTACGTATAGTAGTGTTAGAATATATAAATATATAGTATAAACCTATGAACAATATACCAAAAATATATAAAAAATCTAAAAAATAAACATAAATGTACATACATCTAGGCATACACTATAGAGGTAAATAGCATACACAAAGATGTAGCAAGTCGGATAAGGTAGTGGAATGACCAGTTATGAGGTGAGGTGACCAGTTATGCAGTGAAATGACCAGTTATGCCGTGAGAATGACCCGTTATGCAGCGGAAACTAAGATGATAGTGACAAATTATATAGTTTGATGACCACAGGCAGGAATTATTTCCTATGTCGCTCTGTGGTGCATCTCGGTGAGAGGAGTCTTCTGCTGAAGGTACTCCTCCGCTGAGCCAGGGTCGAAAAGAGAGGGTGAGAGGCATTGTCCATGATAGACCGTAGCCTGGACAGCATCCTCCTATCTGCCACGGTCGTCAGATTGTCCAGCTCCTCCCCCACTACATCACCAGCCCTCTTGATGAGTCTATTTAGTCTATTGGTGTCCGCGACCCTCATCCCACTGCCCCAGCATGTGACAGCGAAGAAGATCGCACTGGCAACAACAGACTCAGAAAACATCCTCAGCATTGTCCTGCAGATGTTGAAGGACCTTAGCCCATCAATGTCCTCCCTGTGAGGCTCAAAGAGTGCAGGCCAGTCAGTCATCTCAAAGCAGTACTGCAGTGCCTCGTAAGATTCCTCCGACCACTTCCTCACAATCCTAGTGGTCACAGGCTTTCTCTTCACCAGAGGCACATAGCAGGGTTTGAGGTGAACCATATTGTGATCTGACCTGCCCAGAGGGGGGAGAGAAGATGAGCTGTATGCCTCCTTAATGTTAGCATACATCAGGTCCAGGGTCCTCTCCCCTCTGGTAGGACAGCTCACATATTGCTTAAAAGTTGGTAGAACTCTATCCATGGTGACGTGGTTAAAGTCTCCCGACATGATGATGAGGGCACTTGGGTGTTTAGTTTGTAATTTGGAGACGGTGGTGTGTAAGGTGCCGCAGGCAACTGTTGGGTTTGCAGTGGGAGGGATGTACACCATGACGATGATGACGTGCGGGATCTCCCTAGGGAGGTGGTATGGACGTAGACCAACGGCCAACACTTCGGCATCGGGGCTACACAGCTGTTCTTTAATATTGATGTGACCGGGATTGCACCACCTGTTAACTAGAACAGCGAGCCCCCCCCCCTTTCTGCTTACCGCTCTTGGTACAATCCCGGTCTGCCCGGACAGTGTGGAAGCCATCAACAGATACAATTGGGTCCGTAATGTCCCTGTGCAGCCATGTCTCGATGAAACACATCAGACTACATTCCCGGTAAACTGCATGGCTCCGCGTTAGCGCCGTTAGCTCCTCCATTTTGTTATTAAGGGATTGTACATTCCCCATAACAATAGAAGGGAGACACGGCTTGAATCTCCTCCTTTCCAAACATGTTGAAAACTGCTTGAAGTGAGACATTGGTTTTCCAATCAATATTGCTAGATCAATATGGTCAAGCTCTAATAACTTCGGACATAACTTATAATATGCAACACATACTTGCATTAAATAATAAAATATGTTACTTAACTTGAAATCAACAATTTGTACTATTGATCTACTTGTTATCACATCATGCTTACCTGATAAAGGGTCTGGATCACCTTCGACCGGAAGGTAATAGTGGCACATAGCGTACCCAATAACCAGAAGTTGAGCATCACACCAGATGATTGTACACCTTTCATTCGCTCGTATTGGATCAACATTGTGGCTAGCAACTGGAACATAAAACAACACAATCATATACTTGTGTTGAACATCATTCAATAAAAAATAAACAAACATGGAAAAACTGTTAAATCATGTCAGTAGAGAATGCATTTTCCAATTCAGCATCCATAAAGAAATAGTTCAAATTAGCTCAAATTATTTTAGAACTTCTTTACTCAACCACTACTCGAACACAATGTATACAATAATTTCCTATGTCATTGAAATTATAATAAAAGAAACCTCTGAAGGTTTGGAGAACAACAAAAATATTGAATATCATCTGCATTAATAAACATTTACATTAACATCAACATTTACACTTAAATTTAGGGCATTTAGCAGACGCTTTTATCCAAAGCAACTTACAATAAGTACATTTGTCAGAACTCAAATAATGTGTCAGGTTTCAGTGTTTGCCGCAACATTAATCCAGTCAAATTGTTGGTGTTTGTATCATTTGTTTTGTTTCATTTGTTTATATCCTCAAGCATGGTGAGACAAGCTTTTATCACATACAAATACATTAAACAATATTTTTACCAAGTTGTTTGACTCCCTTGAACAACAAGCACTGAAATGTCCATATACAGTGCATTTAGAAATAAGTTAGGGCTTTTGACCTTTTAAACATTTTCTAATATTATTTTTTACTTGCTTACATTCATTTTATAAACATTAAATAATGTACATTTGTTTTAAATATATTATAAATCTTATTCTATGCATGAACTGTAAGACATTCATACACACTATTTAGAAATATCGGGAGGGAATTGAGTCATTGATCAACAGCAAATGCTGTTTAGGTGCGATTTTGAGATTTTGACCATCGCTGAGCAAGCACTAATTAAAGTTGACACGTGACAACAATTTTGGACCTATTGTTCTAAAACTTGGCACAATTATGTGCTAAGCAAAGTTTCTATTTCTGCACAAATCAGCCACTATGACATTTTTTTATTCTATAAATATCCTTGAATCAGACATGTCCACAGAGCATATGTATGAATGTCATCTGCAAATTTCAGAACATTTGTCCAATTAGGGGCTGAGCTTTAAGTGCCCAATGGGAATAATAATAATAATAACACCCTCTACAAAACAATATGTATCCACTGATACTCTGAATACCTAATATTAATGAATACAACAGGGTTCCTGCAGATTTTTTAGGACCCCTAATCATAAGAATCCCTAGAAATACAAAAGGTATTCAGTGTATGTTTGGATCCTACAGCTAAGCCCGATTGCACAAAAGTTGACGACATTATGTATATGGTACAACTTCGCCCATTGTGGGTGCCATAATTCACAGTCGTACTTAGACCCAATGGCCAGAATGTCTGAAACATCATGACCCATCATGTCTTACTGGATTGTTTTTTCCATACAGTGAGAGAATGGAAAAATAGAAAAATGAAATTGTGGTGTCATGTACAAACAAATTATTTTGTATCACAAATTCACTTGAAAAAGGGTCTGGATACAAAGTAGGCCCATGGATGCCATCTCCCTTCAGTACTATGTAAGGTTTTGGGCCAATAGCTCCAAAAGCGTCATCACAACTTTTGTGATTGGGGTAAATGGGTGATACTGTGCAAATTCTGCACAATATAGTAAGAGTTTGTATAAAGTAAAAATATTCAATGACCATGGTACCTTGGGCGATTTGCCACTCTATTTTTTTTAGAATAAGTATGGTTTATTTCTTGCCATCATGCCATTTAGGCCATACTTATGAAAATGTGTCTGAAATGTGACTTCCCAAAATTTTTGGTCTCATATTGTTATCTTTTACCAGTTTGTACCAATCAGATGTAGCACTCACTTTTGTATATGCTTGTGCCAAAGCACCTGACATACTGTAATTGACCAAATGAAAGTATGTGGTACTAGTGGAATATGGTCTTGAGCACTTGAGCACATCAATTTAATTTATGAAAATTCAATAAAAATTGTCTGAGCAATTGAATATTAAATCTAGAAAATGTATATGGTACCAATGGCCATGAGACATTGTTGTCAAGCTGTAATTGATGCTCAAGGGCACATGACAAGTTATTGAGACATTGACATTTTTTGTTGTGGTATACCCACCACTGTCGTTGACTTTGGTTTCAATAAATTGTTTGCGATGAGGAAATTACCATGGCATGCTTCTACTTACATGCCCTACTTTCATGATATAATATCACTGTAGCGTGAACTTTTTCCATTTTCCATAAATTTCACCCCAAAGCCTAACTTTTTGTGAGTAGTATATTTGTGCTAATACAAACAGTTCTGTCGGTCGGGAAATTGATGACAGGCAAAGAGGATGCATGTAGACATTTATAAAGAATGTAAATCTCACCATAGTGATGCCCAGTAGAGTAGGGCTGACCAGGTAGATGGATGCAGGCCCACTACTGACTTGGCGTTTTTCCCAAAAAGTATAGAATACATCTGCCCAACAGATTATCCACAGAAGAAAACCAACAGCCTAAAGAGAGGGGGAGAAGGAGAGATAACTTGACATTGGCAATAATAGCAACTGGGCCATAGAATAACATACATATACATTACAAACATTAATACATACATACATACATACATACATACATACACATACAATATGTGTGATTTTTGTATGTGTGGAATACATTTAATATCATTCACTGCGAGGTAAATCATTTTCTTCAACATATAATTTCAGAAAATGCACTAAAAGATGACGGGGTGGAGATGGCACTGGGACTGTGCAAAAGGTTAGTTGGTAATTTCTCACATAGCTGAGAGAAGGGGACATCAATGTTTGGCTCAGAAAGCATTTTTTCTGGAGCAAAGTAAGGCCAAAAGTAAGGCCCCCGTGTCAGGTGCTCTCTGCTGACAAGAAAAGACACCATTTAGTACTGACCTGGCAAGCAAGACAGTTGCTATAGTATATGCACAAGGCATTGCATCCTCTCCAAATTGATTCACTCTCTGGCAAAGAACTGGTTTCATTTTGCAACAATATTGTGTTGATCTCCAAGTTAACGTTTCGTATTTTTAGCTGTTACTTTTTGTATTGTTCTTGTTCCAACATTTGGAATGGTTCTAATACTTTCATAATTCCACACCTAAAAGATAATATTTAATTGACATGACATGGGCTGTAATAGTTGTACTGTTCAATAAACATTGGTAGCAACGGCATTTTCTCATCCAATTAATTTAGTAATTAATGTAGAAACAGGTTCAGTCTAATTATGCTCGCCAATTATGCTTGATTGATACTGTGGAACATGAACAGACCTGCAGCCGTATTTATACAAAAATAAAATTGCAACTTAAAGCACAAATAGATATTTTCCCAAAATCATTTGTGAAGCAGTCTACTTGGAATCCAGACAAACAGAATATTTCCCAATTTGTTGGCGTATTCATTTGAGGAAAGATTATTATTATTTTTTTTATAAATTCTATCTTAGATTAACATCTGCATAAACGAATGGGTTCTCAAAGAGTACTGTATACTGTAAGTATACTATATACTTATTCAATGATATACTCTTAATTGAATAACTATAAACATTTAAATGAAATATCTACATATTTTAAATAAAGTAGGTTTTATTTCAAATTGTCTATTATTATGAATTAAGGCAAACTTTTAATTCAGTGCAATTAATCATATTTACCCAATAAGTCACCAAAGTTCAGCTGCAAGCCGTCTGCTGTCTATGTAATTGGTACCACTTTGTCCATAGGGGGCACAAAATTCACAGTCCTCGTGAAACACTCCAACCCCAGCCCCACCAACCCGATGACCAGAAGTGTCTGAAACTTGTAACACGCCATATTTTGCATGCTGAATACTTTTGCCTCTTGGACCCATCATGACCCATCATTGTTTTTTCTGGAAGGAGACAGTTTGGGAAAAATAAAAAAAATCTTACACATGCTGAAAAATTACACATTTTGGTGGACATTTTTATTGCTGAAAAAATTGACAACATTATAGGGGTTATAGGGTTATAGGGCTCTTACTGTATTAGCTGCAATGAAATGCAATGAAATGTTGTACCTTCTTATGACAAATGTACTCTTTGTAAGTTGCTTTGGATAAAAGCATCTGCTAAATGCCCTAAATGTAAATATAAATATCAACATTTTGAAAAAAACAAATCAATCGCAACTCCACTTGGGACAAAGGGGCTGTATACCAAGTAGGCCCATAGAGGCCACCCCTTTAGGAAAGGGAGAAGAACTGCAGATTAAAAAACAAATTCTTCACTTTTGCCATGCTGATTCTGCACAATAACGTGAGTTTGTATGAAGTAGAAATATTTAACAACCATGGTACATTGGGTATTTTGCCACTCGGATATTGGGTTTTCACCTCTTTTTTTTTATGTGTGTGTGTGTGTGTGTCAATTACATTTTGTCTGTTGAAGGAGCTGCATGACAGTTGCTGCTGCTGGAGAGTGCATACAGGAATTAGAACTTGTGTTTATAGCTATTCAGTTGTTATAGCTAACTCAAACGGCTTGTAGACTGTAAGTAGTCACTCTCTGCTGTTGTTGTTGTAGATAAAGAGGTTCTTGGCAAAACTGCCAGAACAATTGAACTGCAAGTGGCCACTCTAGCCTGCAATCAGTCCGTTTCAGCCTCTCAGGTGTAGAGAATAGCCTTGATTGCTGGGTGGAGCTATGACTGCAGGAGCAACATCACTACATATTAAGGCTAGCGTCAGGACCGGCAAACAAAGAAATAGGGAGTCTCTCTGTGGGAGTCCCTCGAGGAAGCCCTCTAGAGACAACTGCTCCTCCCCATCATAGCCATGTGCACCACCCTTATCCCTGTCAGGACATCTACCCGAAAAAGATGCTAGGGCCCCATACTTGACGCTACACCTCTTCAAATCTGCTCTACCCACCTCTCTCTGTCTGCACCGACCTTGAAGTGAGCAGACTACATCTCAGCCTATGCCTGCCTCCAGACCCTCCACTTCCTGGCCCTAACAGAAACCTGGATCACCCCAGCGAACACGGCCACTCCAGCTCTCTACTGTTTGCTCCTTCTTACACACCTCAAGACCATCAGGGCGAGGAGGGGGGACTGGACCCCTTATCTAACCCAAGTGGTTCTACCGGGTGCTTCCCTTCGAACACTTGACCAGATCAGCATTTGAACTCCATGCTGTTGCCGTCACCATTCCTATCAAGCTCTACATTGCAGTAATCTATCGTCCTCCGGGTCCCTTCCATGTACTTCTTCGATGAGAAGGATGCCCTCCTCAGCTGTTTTCCTGAAGACGGCGCTCCACTGGATGTCCTGGGCGACTTCAACATCCAGCCAGAGAAGTTGCAATCATCTCACTTTACAATGATTTTTACCACATTCAACCTAACATTCTCCCCTTCTCCCCCTACCCACAGAACCGGGAACAGACTTGACCGTGTCTTCACAAGGTCCTGCAGTACCTGTGCACTCTAATCCCGCTCCCTGTGTTGAACTATTACTTTGTCACTTGCGCTCTCCCTTGAAGTCCCCTTCCTCTGTTCCTCCTACTCCCCAATCCGCCGTAACATGAAAACTCTCTCTCTCTACTCTCTCCTCTGCCATTCTCTCATCACTATCTTCCTCCTCCTCCCCCGCAAAACAATTCTCACTGGGCGGCATAGCTCAGTGGGTATAGCGGGTTGTCCACAGACAGACAGACAGAAGTACTTTAGGTGTGGCCTATTTCCTTTTGTATGAGGTAATTATTTTAGAAGGCACACACACACACACACACACAACTAGCAGTGAGCAGATCACATGCAGTTTTATGCTTATCCACTCAAGCTTCATGCAAGTTACATAACATCACCATTTTAGAAAATAGAACTGTAATTGTGTTAACAAAATTCAATTTAAATAAGCTTAACTGTGAAACTGTCATGTAAGTAACAAGACTGTTTCAAGCTGGGTGAGTAACATCATGTTACTCACCCAGGTTAGTGAGATGGCTGTGACTGCATACTGTCTGTGAGTGCTTTGTAGTTTGGCTCATAGCTACTGACAGCTAGTCTGAGACAGTCCGTGAGGTGTTTGTCAGTAAGGCGGCTCCTGTGCTTTGATTTGATTATTTTCATCTGTGAAAATGCCATTTCACAGAGGTAAGTAGATCCAAAGTAGGCACTGACTCTTAGTGCACATGAGGTGAGGAGGGGAAACTTCTCCCTGCTGACAAGTCCCCAAAAGTTACTGTCCTGTGATCTTGCTTTCAGCTCAATGTCATTTTGCAAATCAACCATCTCCATGTCAACCCCACTAGGCAGAGTAATACCTGCTGGAATTTGTCTGCTACCTGTTCTACGTCAATGGTCATGAATGGGTTTGAAACGAATGCAGCAACATCTTCCATGACGTCTAATTCACCAAAACGCCGACTGAACTCTGCTGCCACTTTGTCCAGGTGAACACAGTACTGCTCAGGGTGAAAAGCGTCCTTTTCACCGATGGCCTGTCACATTTTCTCCAGGTTGGGAAAGTGTGTCAGCCTGCTATTTTTCAGATGGGTGTTCCAAACACAGAGCTTGGCTTTGAACCCATTCACTGCGCTTATCATGTGGGGCAGGTGTCAGTCTTTTCCCTGGAGCTCGTTGTTCAGTGCGTTCAGTTTTGCCGTCAGGTCTGTCAGAAACCCCAGGTCCAGCAGCCACTGATCATCTGACAGCTCCTCATGCTCCTCGTTCCTTGTCTCCAGAAAAGTCTTTATCTCGGGCAGCAGATCAACAAATCGCTGCAGCACTTTGCTGCGACTCAACCACCGGAGTCAAAACATGAGAAAAGTTCACCACCTTTCCTGCCAAGGCCTGCTGGTGAATGACACAGTGGTAATTCACAAAGTCAGGAAAATCATGGTCATTACGGCACAGTGCAATAAATCCAGCGC
>OMKI01008401.1:0-15568 GCA_900302315.1 Phycis blennoides | reverse complement strand
AACTTGAAAGGTTTCTGACCTTGAAAGGTTCCCCCCCCCCCCCCGCCCCTCATTTTCATAGACGCTATGAACCACAGCAACAGCCCTTGACTACCGTTATGCTGATTTCAGGAACAGTGGGATGTTTGTATTGTTTTCCTTTCCGGCGCCCCGTTGGTTAACTTCACTAATGAGCATTAGGCTGGCCGTGCCGTGGCTTGGCTGAATGCGGGCAAATGAGTTTGTTAAGTGGTATTTTGGATGAAGTGACCAAACTAAACATTCCAGGCAGTCTCAGGGTATTGGAATTTGGGAATGTCAGCCTTTATCTGTTGCTGTTCACCAGAGAGAGGGAAGATTGCAGTCTGCTAACAAAGGCTGAGCAGTGAATACGTCAACTGGATATCAGCTCAGTAGGTTTACCTGAGCATGTACTGAATTGAACTCTGTGAAAATGTTCAGAGCGTTGTTCTGTTATCTCACAGCTTGGTCTATGAAGGTATAAGAAAAAAAAAAGAAACCCATGGATATTTAAACTAAAATCTAAATACCTTTTGACCTCATAAATGCAGTCATACTTTGACTTTTGCGCCACAGTTGTGGCTTGTATTGAGATGTTAATTTCCTTCGCTACCTTCCTCGGTGACATAGCCCCCCACAGTTTAATCCACGGAAACACACCCACATGCACACATAGCGCACACTCCATATCATCATCAAGCAGACAATTTCCACCCTAACCTATGACCAGAGGTCACCGGTGCGAACAGGGAGTTTTGACTAAAGGACCAGTCGGGAATTGTAGATACAAAGTCAAGTGGCATGCAAGCCCTCTCACCATCTATAAAAAGAGTATCCTGACAGCTGTGTGTCCCTGTCTCTATGTAGGCTTGTATGTGTCTGGGTCAGTGAGCTAGAGAAAAAAGGAGAGGGATGTCTAAATGGGTCAGGGATGTAGTGAAATTCCTTTGTCAAATCCCCCATACTAAGGACAGTAAATCCTTAACAAACACACACACACACACACACACACACACACACACACACACACACACGTGCATAAGCAAACACGCACACGCACACAGGTTTAGGATGACCTCCACCCTCATCAAGAGATGATCAAACGTATCAGCTCAACTATCTCAGACTAAGGTCCTATCAGTAGTTCTCTGTAACTTTGCATCTCCTTCAGGACAATCTCTGACAGTTAACCACAACCACTGTAGAACTAGGTTCATAAACTGCCCTGATCCTGTTGCTGAGTTTCAATCACAATTTAAAGACAACAAAGTGGTAGAACAGGAGATTTTTCTCACCTTGGCTTCAGGTAAGGATCTATTGGAGTCTGTCAACCCCCTTTAGTCTTGGTCTGACACAGCGGTGGTAAGGGAAGCAGGCAGAGCTCCTGAAAAGTTTGTTTAAAGCATCAAGCTCCTTATCTGCCCCTCCCCCCTTCAGCGCCAGCCAATGGCGTGGCCAGGCCATCCCAAACAGAGGCGTCCCAGTTCGGGCCATTTCTCCATACATGGGAAAAGAATGCACAAGCTCCAGCTTGGTAATGCAACAAGCTCGGCAGAGGATGTTTGGGAACATGGTTGAAATGACAGGAACTACGATACGGCTGCCTTATTTAGAAGGAAGAAAAACGAGGCTGCTCGTGGCGGAGGGGTATCTGGAAAGACTGCAGGGAGTGAAGAGAATGGTGGAGCTTTACAAACCATAGACTCCATTGTTTGTTAAGTCCCAAGGTCTCCTTAAATAGGCAGGGTTTAAGCAGGGCCACCACGGACCCCCCAACCACCAGGGAATGGTTTTTGTCATGTCAGGGTTGGAACCTCTGTTTGGGCTACTCTAACTTTTCCCCCAGCATGCATCTTGAGTATCTGGTGGACTCATGTGTGCTTGGATGCAATCAAGTCTACTTGCATGATAGGGCCAACAGTAAAGTAACTGTTTTAAGTTGGCCTTGAGAATGATGTGACATTAAGTGATATGAAAAATTATTCGGGACACTGCATCATGGATTTTCCTGTTGTGTGCCAATATTTATGTAGGCCCATAACAACCATATGTTTGTGGTTGTTGCTGTTCTCTACGTTCATCTACTCAATAAAGCACAACATTTAGTATGTTACTGGTATTTGTAACATTTAACTAGCATGACACGCTTCTTTTTTGTTCAAACAAGATGAAAAACACTGAAAAAATATTGTGTTTGTTTTTTAATGCTTAATAATAGATAGTAACAGATAATTGACAATAGACAAAGACAAGGTTCATGCAAGAAGGTTCAGCATTCAAATGTAAGAACAAAACAACTAAATGATAGCCTACACATTAAACACTGTTAGGTAAAAAATAAATACAATCAGACAGTGATAACAGAGATCAAAACACTTCTAATGCTCTTGTGGCGCTTTGTTCAACAGACCGGTGAAAGAATGCTGTGTTCCAGACTTCAGGACTCAGGACTTCAGCGCTCTCTGCTGGTCAACAGTGTTGTGTTCTGCTAGACTGCAGCTAGAAACGTAGACAGCTGCTGCTGGAAACGTAGACCACTGCTGGAGAAGTAGACTACTACTGGGGAAGTAGACTACTACTGCTGGAGAAGTAGATTACTATTGGAGAAGTAGACTACTGCTGAAGAAGTAGACTGCTGCTGGAGAAGTAGACTGCTGCTGGAGAAGTAGACTTGTAGCATACATCTTGCCGTTTATGTTATGCTTATGTAATCTGTTGGAGGATAAGATGATGATCCGGGTGCATGTCTGTGGGCAGGAATGTATTAGTTTGTTCGATGAGCCCAATCCGTCGTGTGGTTGCAAATGGGTGTGTTACTGGTTACGTGGTCATGTAGGACAAATAAAGGGCTTTCATGAAATAACAGGAGAGCGTTTTAATTGACATATGTTTACACTATTGTAGTGGATATTATGCAATAACGTTTTTTTGTTTTTTTTAAGTTAGAATACTAAATACTATAGTTTCATTATCCGGGAGGGCGCTTTTAGCTCCACACGGTGACGTCTTAGTTTGAAGTTGTTGTCGCGTGACAACACGTCTGATGGCAAAATAAACACGAGGGGCGGGATATGGGCCCTTTCTCTCTGATGATTGGTTTTTCCAATGATTGACGGTATCCGTCTTCCAGGTCCTGTATGTTGAGAGAGGATCCCGCAGCGTAAAGTTACACCGGTCTACCATAACTTAACTTCCGGTCCCCTAATCATTTTGAACTATCTACGCCCGTGAACAGTCAACGCAGCGAGAAGAATAAGATGATAAGAAAAGCAACAATAACATGTTTTTTTTTTGTCGTCAATATGTAGCTTTGACGAAGAATTTGACAAAGCAAAATCCTAAACATGTAACGGAAAAGGACAATGCTCTATCGAACGCCCGCCCTCTCTCTTGCCTCTCACCATTAGATCCATGCGACTGAAAGTCACCGCTCTAGATCTCCAGTAACGCTCATTTGGAGCATCCCCTTCCAGGCGTTCCACCGTGAGACGAGAACGCATGGGGAACTATGTTATTGGTCCTCCCAGTAAACCTGACATACAAGGAAGCGTCCTGGATCAGGTCGATCTGTTCTACATCTGAAACGGCGCATACCAGGTAAGAAAGTTAACGATTATTATTTTTGAAATAGCAATAGCCTACACTACAAATAGACACAAGTTGTGAGACCCTATATTTTCCCGTCTCGGGAAGGTAAACGTGTCCAACATTTCGTGGCGATCTTTAGACGGGAACTGTGTTCAAATGTCTTCTGTCTTTCAATACGGGCTGAAGGTATTTTCCACATGAACACTTTGGGGTTTGCAGTCCAGCCAGTATTTCCACAAAGAAACAGTTGGCCGTCTGAAGACAAAGGACCCTTTGCTCTGAGGTCATAACGTTGTTTCTGGAATACCGTCTGAAGTCATGGAACAAAGCGGCTTAACTTGAGCCAACCTCACAAGGTCCAAACGTGAACTTGATGCCTGACTTGTAAAGGATACAAAAGTTTTCCCCCAAACGTAAAACATCGTGAAACAACTGACATGCTGCACTTCATACACACTTCATACTGTTGCCAATGGGCAAGGTATCCGACCCCGTAGTTATTGTCTTCGTCATAACGGAACACACCCACGTGAGTAATGATAAAGCTTAAATAACATGAATTAATCCATAAATGAACGGAGTCAGGGGTTAGGGCTGTGTTTCTTACCGTCCACTCTTGCGTTTGCCCACAGGCAGCATTGGCTCGGATGTTGGCTCATTATTTGCTTCAGGTTATCTGTTGGTGACAGAACCGAGCCGGTACCCATCGAGGTTACCTATAGTTGCATCCCAGAGCCCGGGGGTCGAGCCCAGAATGTGTCTGGTGGTCAGCTATTCACTGTGTTCATGCGTGTGCGCGTTTGTTCCAAGCCGATGTGAATAGAATGGCCGACCCTTTCAGAAACTGCTGCTCTGGCTGTCATGTGCAGTGTGATTTAGTAATGTGAGGACTGGTGTGTACATGGAGTGCAGGCAGGAGAGAGTAAGTGATAGAGATGATCTTAATACGTAAGTGATTGTGAATATACTGGGACTCATAGATGTGTATATATTGTCAACCAACTTGTTGTGGACTGGACTATTCTGTCCACATTGATGACCACTAATCAAATGGAAAGAATAGTTAGCTGTCCTCTGACATTGTCTGACATTTGAGTTACAAAAAAAAAAAAAAGCAATGTCCTGTAGCAAAATGTAGACTAGTATCCCAGTGGAGAATGAGAGATGGGAGTATGGTAGATCAAATCTGCGTCACAAAGGACTCTGGGGGATGAAGGATTCTGAGACATCTTATGGCCGAACGGGGCTCAAAGGCACAAGGCCTGGTCGGGCAGAGACACCTGCACACGTCTCTTTGGGTAAGACATAGTGGTGTTGTGTGACATATCTGACAGTTTGGTCTTTGGCGTTTGTGTTGTGTGGGGCTGACTCGGGTTGTTGCTTCCAATTGTATAGTCTGTTTAATAGTTACTAATAGCTGTTCCACTATTGTGTACAAACAATGTGCAGCCTCTTTTCGAATTGCATCACTATCATGAAGGTTTAACTGTAGGGATGTCTACAAAATAGTGTAATAATACATACTACAAAATACACAAAAAAAAGACATATGAAATGGACATCGTGCAAACGTGTCCTGATGGCCATGTGATGATATCATCAAGCACACTACGTGTACGTGATGCAATCGCCCGCTAAGAAAGAGTCTTGACTCCAGGATACTGATTGTGGGACATGCTGATGCCTGTTTTAAAATAAACAAGCATGTCCCGATAATATTAATATAGATTTGAAGCAATGGCGTTTCCTTTGTTCTCCAGCGGAACTATTATGTGTTACGCTTTAGTGAGATGGATGTTTGTTCCAAAATCTTATCTGAAATGTGACCTTCGACCCCATGTGTCATTGAATCACGAAGAACCGTGAAAGGAAATGGCACAACCAACAGGACGAGCACACCCGTCGATCTTACAGTGACGCCATTTCAGCGGCATGTCTCACTCATTCGTTCACTCATTATGCAATTTCCCTCAGGGATCATTAAAGTATTTCTGTCTGTCTGTCTGTCACTCAGTATACCTTCAGTCCACGTTCTCGACCAGACCCTACTCCGAAGGTCGGGTTCAGCCAAAACATAAGACTCATCACGAGCCTTATCTTAGTTTAGTGTGACTGTATGCGTACGTCAGAGTGAGCAGTCAGAGCTGGGCAAACAGAAATTGACCAGGAGAAGTTCTGGACACAGACTTCTGAAATAGTGTTCCAGGAAATAAACAAAAATTAATTTGATCACAGTTCGGTAGGTAAGGTAAGAGGTAATAGATGAGACAGAAACATCATATAGAACATATTTGAAATTGAGTCCGAACAGCGACGACGTTTGGCGATGACTTTGAGCCGCGCCTGACTGGCACC
This sequence comes from Phycis blennoides, assembly GCA_900302315.1. Lineage (NCBI taxonomy): Eukaryota > Metazoa > Chordata > Actinopteri > Gadiformes > Phycidae > Phycis > Phycis blennoides. The sequence goes on along the minus strand of OMKI01008401.1, from coordinate 9,625 downwards.
GCTTTGCATCTGTTTTCACCAAGTCTCAGACCATGAACCTGGTGGGCCAGCTGGCGGAGACGGTGTTTGTGACGGTGAAGGAGCTCTACCGAGGCCTTAACCCCGCCACGCTGACCGGGGGCATCGATGTCATCGTGGTGCGCCAGCCCGACGGGTCCTACCAGTGTTCCCCGTTCCACGTACGCTTCGGCAAACTGGGCGTGCTGCGCTCCAAGGAGAAAGTGGTACGTGTCTCTGTCTCTGTCTCTGGCTCTGTCTCTGCTTGGCCTCTTGGTTCGCTGTGATTCATTCTGTGTCCACAGAGGGCATTGTGCTTTAGTGGCTACTGGGGTGTTGAACGTCCAGCTGCGTGGTACTGGGTTCAATCCCCAATGATCCTAGGCCTACCTAGGATCCTTGAGCAAGAGGCCTTGCCCCTACTGGCTCCTTAATGACCTGCTTCTCTTCAATGCAACAACAAACGTGACAACAAAGTGTCTCCTCAATGTGCCGATAGTAAATGAGTCCCAGTATTCTTTCGCTGACTATTGCACGTCACCTCCGGATGTTGTTGGGTGTGTTCAGGTGGACATCGAGATCAATGGAGAGCCAGTTAACCTTCACATGAAACTGGGGCACAATGGGGAAGCGTTCTTTGTGGAGGAAAATGAGGATATGGAGGTAGGCTGATCATCCCACACGCGTGCCCTGTGTTTACCAGTTAGACCTCAACCATTGAGTCAATAGTTTTGACGATGCTTTTTGTTTTTGTTTTAATGTCTTTTTGAATCTATGCTTCCCCCCCCCCCCCACCTCTCTCTGTCAGTCCGTCGTGCCAGCTCACCTCTGCACCTCCCCCATCCTCATGGAGCCCCCCGGGGAAGGGGGGGAGGAGACCGGCGAGGGCGGCGGCGGGGCTCCGCCCACCCGCAGGAAGAAGCGGCGCCGGAAGCGCATGCGCTCCGGCGCCCACCCGAGAGAGGAGGGCCACTCCTCCTCGGACGAGAGGGAGAGGGAGGAACGGGAGAGCCCAGCCAAGGAGCAATATGTCACCTCCCTGCAAGTCAGGTCCGTCCCTGAGATGGAAGCGCGTGTGCTGGACCCGTCAGGCAGACGAGTTGTTCGTTGCGTGTTGCGTGTTCGTTAGAGCGATTGAAACTTCGGCGGTATCTGCAGTGGGAAACTTGGTGACATTAAAAGATTTCCGAACAATCTCATGTTTGGATAAGCGCCGCTTGCCTATCAGACTATTGATATGAATTGAACTCTGTACCAGTACCTCAGTACTGGCGTCTCTATAGAATGTGCTATGTATGCTTTTTTTTTTTTTTTTCCATCGATTGACAATAAACTGAAACCAGTGATGTTTATGGATAAGAGATCCATAAACATCACTCTCTTTGTCCCGGGTGTCTTCCAGTAAGTCCATCTATTTCTCAATAAGCGAGGAGCCAGGATCCACACAGGCCCGGGAGGTTCACCCGCACTCAGAAGGAGAGTGCTCGCCCTCAGAATGGTGAGCATGGCTTCCTGTTTGTGATGTGGCACTTCTTGCTGTTACACTTGCGAACCCGAAGACGAGCTTTTGACTGCAACAACGCAATTAAAGCATCATTTGAATTTCGGTTCAGCGTGATCGACAACTGTTCAGCGTGATCGACGACAATCGTTTTTGTGTTGTAAATCTGGTACAGAATCATTTTTGTGGGTATGAATTTTCCTAGTCCTACATACATACAAATATATGTATCTCCCTGATATAGTTTGTCATCTTAATTCTCTCTGCTGCTGTTTTTGTTTCACTCCTCTCCTCTCTCCTCCTCTCCACCAGTGTGTTTTACAGTCGCTCGTCCTCTCCCAAGAGTGACTCTGAACTTGTGGTGAAACCCCAAGAGTCTTCTGGCCCTCAGATGCAGTGGAACTGGGGTGGTTTCCCCAAGGTACGGCGTCCACAACATCAACAGAAAATCTTGATTGTGGTCATGAGCCACATTTTGTTAACTACGTTTCCCACGGGCTCTCGTAGGTCTGTCCGTCGGAGAGGTCGCCCGTGGAGTCACAGCGCATCTCCACGTCGGACTACTCCCATTTCCGCACCATCGAGAGGCAGGATTCCTTCGACGACGACAACAACGACGACTTCCAGACCACCGTCCGCTGTAGCCGGGGTGGCCGCGTGACCGTGGTGAGGCCGCTGCCCAGGACTATGTCCCTGGACCTGGATCTGCTTTCCCTGGAGGCGTCAACGCCAACACTGGAGATAACCCCACTCTTAGCCCACTCGACCCCCAACGGACTGCCCGGCACTCCGGCCTCATTGGCCGCGGTCGGCACGGACAGCTGTGACGGTGAGAGGACCTTAGAGGGGGGATTCCGATCCGTCCCAGAGCAGGAGGACCGACGGACATCCCCCGTCAGGGCAACTGACCCTTCTGAACTTGCCCAACCTGAAGACAGCCAAAGCAAAGATCTAACCGCCACCATTGTGGAGAGCTCTGTGATTGATGTCGTTGGCTCTCTAAGCCAGACGCTAGCCAGCGACAAAGTGATCGGCACATCCCCCGGTGGGTATGTGTTTGTCACAGCCCAACACAGCAGGGTGGGAACGTTGGGCAGCGCAGACATTTCAGAACAGTACAGCGCCACGGTGGCGCCCAGTGAGATGGGCGCCATGGATACCGTTCCCGTCGGCGATGGGGAGTGTGCAGAGGCGAATGAGGCGGGTGGGTCGGCGTTGACTGAACGGGAGGTAGAAGGCCTCCTCCTGACCAATCACACAGCAGACGTTCCTCAAGATTTCACCAAAGCAGAAGCACAGGACAGGAAAAAAGGTAAAACGGCATTCCAGGGTAATCGGTTAACTGGCACATTTTAGGGAATTGTGCAATGATTCTGACAAACTGACAAACTTCATAACCATCAGCTGAAGACTGACTGATTGATTGCTGGCACCACTGCTGGGTTTCCCCACAGGCAAACGCAGTCAACACTTGGGCTCAACAGGCATCTACCTGGATGACCTGACCAAGCTGGACCCTGATGTGGCTGCACTCTATTTCCCCAAAAGGTAACGTATTCACAGTAGGTGTGCAGTGACTACATTAATACGAGGGGCCGCGGACGGATTCAAGTCACCAAGACGGGAAGGGTCTCCTGAGATGCTTTCCATATTAGCTCAAACCGTTTTTTTGGCTTATCCTGTAATATGGCGTTCAGATGACGTTCAGACAAACGAACCACATTTTTTTGTGTCACGAATGAAGTCGAATCATCTCAAAATGAGAAGTCTGCTCTTCTGCCAGTGACTCGGAGGCGCCGTCCCCCTCCAGGGCCGACCAGGGGTCCAACTCGGGGACCCAGTCGCCCCAGTCGGTGGGCAGCGGGGCCTGCATGGACAGCGGCACCGAGTACCTGTCAGACTCCACCGCGGATCCCATGGACATCAGCATGTCCCTCTGTGGCTGCGTGGGAGACCGGAGCCGAATCAGTCAAGGTGTGTGCTGGACGCGACGGCTGTGTGTGTGTGGGGTTTCTTATCAGGTCGATGTGAGGTTTAATACTTTTTTTTTTTTTTTCTTTTTTTTTCCTTTGTCGCCCATCTGTACAGAGAAGTTTAAAGAGCATATTGTGACCTACAAGGATTTCATCAAGAACCCAGGGATCATTGAGGATCCCAACCTGGTGATCTGCATCAACTCCCAGTAAGATGCAGCAATTTGATAAGAACATGTTGAACCGATAACTGACCAACCAACTGACGTCACTTGTGATTGAACCATGTGGCTGTAACACATTGAAAGGTTAAACATGGTTAAACCAATGTAAGCAATATTGGCTTCCCATTATCGGCTATAATTTAATTATTGGAATGACACAATAATACAAAGGTCCCACTATCGGCCAATGATTCATCATGAATCCCTTATTCAATATTCTGTCATTGTTTTTTGTGGCTTCCAAGTGCAATCCATTCCATCTTCGCTGACATGTTTCTGTATTTTCCAGGTACTATAACTGGGCCGTAGCAGCTCCGATGATACTGTCAAAGCAAGCATTTCAGAAGAATCTACCTAAGGTATACCACATATCACGCACTATGAAGCCGTCTAAAAGCCACAGACTCATTCAAAGACTCACTAAAGCCTGTTTGTGTGTGTGCTTTAGAGTGCTGTAGATCGGCTAGTGAAGGACAAGATGCTGAAGAAGTCTGGCCGCTGGTGGTTCTCCTGGGGGAGAAGGGACATGGACATCAACCAGGTACAAGAGCTTCTGACTCTCCAAGCGTATACTCCGATACAGTTTTATCATGTGAGGATGAATAATAAAAAATATATATTTGTATGTATCAATAGAGTTGTAGATATGCAGCTCAGTATGATCATGTGATGAACAATGTTCTACCCGCATTGAAGTACTTCCCGTTGTTTTTCTGTGTCCATAATATTGTTACCTTCTGACCTTTCAGCCAGAGCCATCAACACAGGAACAAGAGGTGTCTCTCTTTGCTTCCACAACACTAAAGTATGTTGACCTAATAATAATAATCACATTTCTAAACAAATCTATCGAGATTTTAGATGTCATCAATATCCCATTGTAATCAACTTTGTCGGCAGTAGAGCAAGAAATTGCGGTTTGACTTCAAAGCTTTTATACTGCAATCCTCCTGACCCTGCAGTTCTCTTGAAGTTTGATGTGCAATAATGTGCGTCAATAGTTGGACAGGAAGTTGCGCGGATTATCTTAACTATCAACGTCAAGCTGCTTCCTTTCCAAGAAACTGCCTAGTCAGTTACGTTCACCGTCTGTGTCGGCCGTCGCTCGGTTTGCGACGGCCTGCGTTCGTTGGGCTGCCCAGCTGTCTCCAAAATACTGACACTAAAAGATGGACGGCCAAGGCAGACACTGACAACATGGCCATGAATTAAGAATGTCACTCTCCTCTCCCAGGGCCACCCTGGATGACATGTACAGTGATGAGGAGGCGGGCCTCGGTCGACAAGCCGTCATGCCATCAGACAGCCCGTCAACGGACACCATGAGCACCTGTCAGTGCATCAGCCAGATGTACAGGAAGTCTCTGCGCCTCACCTCCGAGCAAATAGTATGAGCGCGCACGCACGCACACACACGCACGCACACACACACACACACACACACACACACACACACACACACACACACACACACACACACACACACACACACACACACACTGGAAGACATGCAGCACAAATGCCCAACTGTCTCCACCTATTGTCTGTGTGCAGATATGGCTCAGCATCATATCCACGTACGACTTACTGATTCTCCCTTGCTAAAAGAGCCTCCCTACCTTGTTATGTGTGCACATGGGGACATTTAACACAAACACACAGACTGGTTGTTTGCCAAATGTGGGCTTAATTTAAATGCACGTAACGTACTAAGAAGTTGCACAAGTGATGTCGGGGGGAAAAACAAATACTGACATACTTTTTTCGGGACATCAGTAACAAGAGCGTTTGGCTCAAACCAGTCAATGCTAACCCTGAATGCTAAGCTTGTAATGTGAACAGCTAGCATTGTTCCCTTTTGGCTCATCCTTGAAATATGCATTACAGTTTCACCATCAACTGTGTGTGTTTCTTGTGTTTGCAGCGAGCGGACCGGAGGAAAGGTTAGCCTACAGGGTAACATGGATCCCTGTGCGCTCTATGCTCCCAAGGTAAACACAAGAGATAGCACTCTTCCCTCGAACAATGAAAGCCCCAAAAGTACAACCGTTATTATGTACGAGATGGACTATCAGGCCAATCTTCACGTGAATACAATTTCCAATCCCAAGATTCTAAACACTATAATTTAGGCCCAAGTTTCATAGTTAACAGCACATGAATGCTTATTTGTGGTTCGTTTATTGCCCTGACTGGTCAAATTCAACCTAACCCAACCTGCCTGACCGTATTTATGATTTACTGCGTTTTAATCATTTAGCAGATGTATATATGCAAAGCGACATACAGTGAGTTCTAGATACAGGTCACTAATGAGCCGGTCGGAGCTGGGGGGGGGGCTTTCAGATCAAACCCAGAACCTTCTGGGTGGGATTCGAACCCCCTGACACCCCACCCACACGGACTGCACTCTAACCCCCCCCCCTTCAGGAGCGTATCTCTGAGGTGGTGCAGAAGATGCTGGAGGGCTTTGGGACCCAGCGGTACATCGCCAACCTGGGCCACGGCATGTACCCCGACATGGACCCCGACAGCGTGGGGGCCTTCGTGGACGCCGTGCACACACACTCGCGCCGGATGAACGCGCAGCAGTGACCGCACACGCGGTCCGCGGGAGGATCACCGGCTCACGCGTCGACGACCACGCCTGAATGTGTGATGATCATTGCAAGTCGCTTTGGGGAGGTTCATGTCACCATTGTGAGTGCAGTGAAGTGATTGCAAGGAGCTGTGATGTCTACATCACGGGGGATATATTGTAACAGTAAAAAAAAAAAAAAAACACCAAATGTGACTAACGCTAGTCTTATATTTATATTGTAATATACTTGCAATAATGTGTTGCTCTCGCAAAGATCCTTTTTTTCCCACATTGTTAAGATAAAAGGTCAAAGGGCTCATGGACAGGGGATTGTAATCCACGCTATAGCGCCACAGAGGTGAAACTCGCACTCCGTGTGACCCCAGCTCCAATAAAGCAAGCACACAGCGATTCTGAGCACCTGAGCGCGTCTTCCTTTGGTCCCTCTTGTCTCTGGTCGTCCACACAACCGTCTCCCTTCCCACCGGCAACAAAGACGGCATTCAGGGAGCAGGAGACGACCGCGCCGCACAACCGCCGACAGCCCAGAACAAACGAAGCCGAGACTGTGACCCGCAGAGCGGGGCCGGGCCGCCCCACCGCCGCGGGGCCGCCCCATAGTGCAGGGCTCCAGGGTTCACAGTGTGTCGCGTTTTCTCTAAAGACAATTTAGTTTCCCGTTAATCCATAAGAAGGTTTAGTTTGAAGATTAGTTGGTGGGGGGGGGGCACTAATTATTTAACATCTGGCTGGCTTTACTGGTTCTTAAAGATGCCATTGTTTTGGTCATCGTTGTTTTTCAGATAAACAGTTGGAAGATTTGAACCTAGAGCCTGGGAAAGAAATGGTGTTTTCTGTGTTGTGAGCGTGTTTCTTAAAGACCACGAAGCACTTTAAACTAGGCGGGTATTTTGCAAAAGAAAATATCCAGAGGAAAAATATCAGAGGAAAGCGTTCACAAAGATAGACATGAAGCAGAGCATAAAACATTTTCAAAAGGCAGATAACGGACTGGGAAGGTGCCTCTGGAGGCGTCTCATAGCTTATACCCCATGTGGTTTTTTCTAATAGATTTGATATTTCATCTGTCCAAATGGAGGTAAGAACATGGTTTATGATGGGTATTACATTGCTGTGCGTGTGCATGTGTGTGTGTGTGTGTGTACGCACGTGTACACTTGTGTGCATGTGTGTGAGTGAGTTGATGAGAATGGGGTGGGATGTGTTAGGCTGCACTATAAATCCCGAGGAATATTATAAGTTAAAGCCCTGAGTATTTAGCCGATTTGTTTTTGGTCAAGAGATGGATTGCATTTTAAAAGCAACTTTGTTTTTTACCAATATAGAATTTAAGTGTGAGTGTGCTCTCATGATGGTTTATTCTGTTGGACCAGAGATGACATGCATGTATTAAAATAAATATATCAGAAATCATAAATATGTCAGAAGTGTACAGTTAGAAGTGAAGTGTACAGTTTAGTAGATCAATGGGTTACATTGTGCAAAATACCGAAGAGCAAAAACTAGTTTAAATTCGATACAAAATAAACATCATCCTCTCTACTTTCAATTAAGCACCAACTATTTATTATTTCTAAAAAATAAAATAAAATAAAAAATATATACTGTATATTTAAAAAATCCTCCTTTAAGCATTTACTGCACCAATCAGCCTCCCCTCCATCTTGCACTGGGAAGTAGGGTTGCCAGGACAACTTACTACCAATGGGATGATAGATTAGTGAATACATTTTCCCGCCTCTTGCGCAACATCCAACCACAAGGCCAAGACCTTGTTACTATGTCAACGGACCCATTAGGGAAATTGTATTCGGAAAATACTTCCATGATACAAGAGAGAATTGGGATTAAAATAAAACCACTGCGTTATTACTTCATTCAAAGGCGATCCCACACAAATTATGCTGCAAAACATTGGGTAATCCCAAATGGTGTTTTTATGTTGGAGCGAGCTAAGCAGCAGATTAGAGGAGTGCCATAAATCCTGGCGATGTTGTTGTTTTTGTTGGAAGGTTGGACACACACAAACAGGCAGATGACAAGCACAACATCACGTGATGCGATGGTGTTTGCGACGGGGATTCAGACGGAGAGACGGGTGTGTTTACACGATTCTCAGACCGTTTCTATTAGTGACCAAAGTTACCGCGTTCGATGGCCACTGTCTACAGCCTACCTGTGAGCATCCAACAGGATGCCCCAACCTCTACCTACTGCAGTGCTAAAGTGACTCTGAATTCCATGTAAGTCACTAAACCTTTTACCGCCACCATCCACCATTGCAACCTGTGATTGTCATCTTAAACCAACGCATGTCAACTGATGTGGCTCGTCCAATAAACAGTGGGTATAGGGAACGAGGGCCAATCGAGGAGGGAGGCCCAGAGTCGACACACTGACACACTCTGCATGGTGAAACTGTACCACTGTCATTACAGTGTGTGTAATCAGTCACACGAGTATTGAAATATCAGGAAGGCGTTATGAAAGGCCAGGAGAATAACAGAATACATTTTTGACAGCCTGTCATGGCATGTCATGTTGATACCTGACCTTAGAGCACAGATGCCCAAGTACACACGCACACACTCACTCTCTCTCGCTCTCTCTCTCTCTCTCTCTCTCTCTCTCTCTCTCTCACACACACACACACACACACACACACACACACACACACACACACACACACACACACACACACACACAGAGAAAGAAATACAGAAAGAGAGTGAGAACAAGGGAACAGCAATGTAAAGAAACAAAGGAAAATAAATGAGAGACAGAGAACTTGAGGGAGAGAATGAGAATGAGAGACAGCGACAAGAGAGGGGTAGAGAGAACCTGTGCATTGTGGGTAAATCTTTTGTGGTAAGGCGAACAGAAGAAAAAATTAAAAAAGAGGAGAGACAGAAATCAATGGTGGTTGATTGGAGACATTTACCCTGCAGGAGTGAAGAGGCTGGACCATCTGGGCCGAGCGGCTGAGCACGAGCCTTTGTGTGTGTGTGTGTGTGTGTGTGTGTGTGTGTGTGTGTGTGTGTGTGTGTGTGTGTGTGTGTGTGTGTGTGTGTGTGTGTGTGTGTGTGTGTGTGTGTCCAGGTTTCATCTCTTAGCAGATCAGCAGGCCTGAGAATCCAATCTGGTCAGAGAGAGAGCAGGCTGTACATCATCTGACAGAGATGGACTCTATCAGTGCTTTATCAGAGACCACACACATACACACAAAACCTTTGCACAAAATAGGCACACAAAGACACACAGATACACGAAACCTTTGCACAAAATATGCCCACAGAGACACACACTCACTCACACACACACACATAAA
>OMKI01008366.1:17368-29019 GCA_900302315.1 Phycis blennoides | reverse complement strand
ATGAGGTCCTCCTTGTTCTCCAGGATGCCCCAGGGAGCGATTCCTATAGCACACACCTTTCCCCGGGACTTTGAGGAATGGTCCTTCAAGGCGTCTCCGACGTGACGGATCACTCCTGCATTTCAGACACAAACGAGGGCCTGAGCAACCAGGGGACTGAGCCTCCAGGGGCCTGAGCCACCAGGGGCCTGAGCCTCCAGGGTCCTGAGCCACCAGGGGCCTGAGCCACCAGGGGCCTGAGCCACCAGGGGCCAGAGCCACCTGAATGCTGAGCAACTTGTGGTTCTCCACAAACACTGATGAAGCTGCTCTAATTACACATAAGCCCTGTGACAATGGGGCACAGTCAAATCCTCTTCTAGAAAATTGCAGAGTATGTGTTATGCAATGCAAATTTAGAAACAACGATTTACCTTCTAATAAGATTGGAAATTGTGATTTGTTAAGTGAGCGTTAGCAGCATTAGGGCGCATGTGGTGTGATGGGGCTTAAGGAAAGGGCAGGCTCCTACCGGTGTTGACTCCGCCCGTGAAGATCCAGGCTCCGGTGGTGACCGCCGCCTTGATCAGGCCTTTACCGAACACCTGCTTGAGTTTGGGCTGGAGGTCGAAGTTCTGCAGGCCGCCGTGCACGGATATGAGCAAGGTGGGCAGCTCCAGCTGCCAGTCCTTCACCATGAGGTGCAGCAGGTTGTCCGGCTTGGTGTCATAGGACACCCGGATATACTAGCAGGACAAAAGACAGTCCTGTGCGTTAGATTGGGTTCAGAGGTCGTCCTCATTGGTATCTGGGGTGGGGGGGTCACCCATGAAACTCACCATGGCCTTGTTGACGAAGCCCCCGCCCTGGAACTCGGTGGTCCCGTAGGCGTCCGTGGGGTAGGTCCGGGTGTGTTTGACCACGGACCACTTCTCCTGCGGGACTTCGAGGTGCACCAGCTGGTTCTCCTCCGAGGGCTTGCTGTTCACCGCTCCGGGGGTCACGTGAGCCGCCACCAGCTGCCCGCAGGCACACCTGAAGAGACACGAAAGACAAGGCTGTTCAACTGGAGACCGCCTTGATCCCGGGGCTGTGGTTCGGCCCCCGGGGGTAAGCTCTGGTTCTGGAACGGCGACGCACACACATGAGCCCGCGTGGCGCGAGCAGCGAGAGCAGTGGAACATCGGTCCAGGAGGAACACCTGGAGCACGGTTGTCTCGCGGCATAATAACTACGTATGTCCTGACTGTGTTTATGTCTGAGGGCTGATGGACACACACACACGCATAGGCCTATTTATGAGTTAGCATGTAGTTTACTTAACGATATACAACTATATATTTTTTAATTTTTAGTTCAAACAAAGCTTTACTATAAGGGATGTCTCACACATACTGAGTACTTTAAAATCTAAATAAAATTGGAATCAATTTGCAGTTAATCCATTCGCTGTCAGTTAGCTTTAACATACCAAGTTAGTGCTTGAAATTAAGTTATTTCTTCAGGATGTGAATTAAATAAATTTAAAAAGAGAAAAAAAATTATGTTCAAATGAATGCGTTGAAATTCTGTAATGGTCACAGTAACAGAATTGAACAACAGTCCTATTTCTGTTTGGGTCTGGCCTGTTAGGGTTAGTTAGTACTTAACCTTCAGCATATTTCTAGGTAAACTGAGATAAAGAAAACAAAGATAAAAGGAGAATCATATTCTACCTGGTCGGATCCTTCGTGGGAAAAATGTGGTTGCATTCTCGTTTCTGGAAGACCCTCTCAATCCAGGCCTTTTGTGCCTGGAAAAAAAGATTGAATTGTAATTACTTTTCATGAATTACTTTTAAAGAATATAGTGCAGACTTTGGAAAATCATTCACATCTTAAATAGCTGTACATTTAAATGGGTCTTGTCTTGCCATACAGGCCACCACATCACATAATGAAGTCTCACAAGAATGAAAACCATGTGAAGTAAACGCCACACAGATTAGAAACATGCATTAGGAAATCAAATAAAATGCGCTCATAATCATATGATCTGTGGTCATTTACTTCTCCTTAAAATAATTTCTTCAAAAATGCAATGAATGCGTTTGTAAATACCAAAACATTTTAAATTAAATGTTCAATCCAGAACAGTAAAAAAAACTATACCTAGGTTTTAATTTAGTTTTATTTAAGGCTACTTCAGAGAAATCTACTCATGGATGATTCAACACATGTGAAACACGTCGCAATGACTGCACATCAAGTTCAAATCAACCTTTAGTACAAGTCGTCCTCCAAGTATTAAACTAAGAACTCTGAGATCAGCACTGATGAGGACCCTTCCTCCCTCTCACACCCATTCTGCTCTCTGCTCTTCCTTGGTGTTCCTGAGCTCAGATGGGTCTACAGCCTGATGCCTCCTACCGCTGCACACCCGGTCATCCGCTGCAAACGGCACTAATCCTGAAATGCGGTCCATCTGTGACTAAATAACCTTTTCTCCGAGCGGCGCGGCGCGTAGGTCCACTTACGTGCAGTCTCCCAATCCCCGCCGACACGGCTCGGGGGAAAGGTTAAGCCGACGGACGGCGGGCAGAAAGCCCTACCGTCTGAACTGCTGCTCCGCTCCACTCCTGCCTCCCCGGAGACGCTGCGGAGGCAGCGAGCGCCCTGCTCCCGCTCTCCCCGGCTCCCGCGGGGAGCTGCAGCCCGGCAGGCCGGCTAGCGAGTCTCAACGAAGCTCTCCGCACACACTTCTCCACTTTATGAAGGCTACTTATTGTGATGATCATGTGAGCAGTCTCATGACTCCAGTTCAAGGTAATCTTCAGGGAGTCCCATGACCTCCTTCTCTTTGCCCAAAGGGTATTTTCATCCTTCACTTGAACAAGGCACAATAAATCTACTTTGATACGCGGCCTCTAAGCTCCCAATTTGCTAAAGGTCTCTTTCCTGTGTGTTCGCTGCACACGGCAGCCATGACCACGACCCCAGAAGGGGCGCCTGCTCCAGATAAAGAACTCCAGTCCACCATTCTCTCCTTCCACGAGACGCACACACAAAGATAACAAAATAAAACACAGTCTGGAGAAGCGCCACAACTCTTCTTTTACAAAATGTCCACCCACTCCGAATACTTTGATTCAACTGCTATTTGCATAATTGAGAGAATTGGTTGCTGGCATTCTTTTGGGAGGTTGCCTTGGTAACACAAAATGCTCTTCCAGTTGGGGTCCAAGGTCACGCGACGCTAATTGCAGTTAATCACTATTTGTACGGAGGCTGATTTTGGTGGAAGAAACGTGCGGATGTCTCATTTACATTTTGCTGCATAGCTGGTTTTGCTAATCTCATACAAACACACCTTTCAGGATGTACTGTAGGTCGACGGTCAGGGCACTGAAACTAAATGTTGCACGTACGAAACAGAGCCATGGTGTCTAGTTGTCTACTGCCATACATGTGAGTTAGAATTCAATCGCTCAGGGCATTTTAATTAATGAAACCAAGAATGATTTATTAGAAGATAGAATTGGATGAGCCGGATTCAGAGAAATGGCGATAGTAGCTGTGCTGATAACTGTTGTGCGTCCTATAATGTTGTTGATCATCCATTCAAGCACGTTGTACGACTTCTGCAAGTCCTCCCTTCATCGCTGAAGTGTACAAGCCTCAGACGGGGGAGAAACGGGGGAGATTTGCTAACAGAGAGGGAGAGTGGGCGAGATGGCCAGGCTCCCGGGTCATCTCCAACTCTGGGTTGGAAAAACACACGTGGACCTCTGTTAATTATATCCACCGAAAACAAAAGAGAGTTTCCAGGACGGCTTGGCCAATGTGATGCCGTTACTTCAGCTTTCTTAAACTCATTATGCACAGCAATCAAAACCCAAATCCAGTAAGCAATCAGCTGCCTCGTTAGAGGGCCCTTTGAGCCCTTTCCAAACCCTGGTAGACGCAGCCTTCGGCAGCAGCAGTTTTAACAGGATTTGAGGCAAGCTTACCACCAATTAACCACAAGCGTTTTGTTTCCAGGGTTTGATGTAAATACAATATAATACAATATAATACAACTTAATTTCAGCCTACATCATATGAGTAGACCTAACGTGTTAAGCCTACACATATGCACTCCGTAGGCCTATGTGATCGAACCACTGCTGCAAACCACCCGTGATTAATTAAGTTATGTTAATTATGCCTATACATCGGCTAATTACGGGGCTTTTTGATTCAATTGTCCCTCTGTATAGTTTTAATGCACATGGTGACTATATGACATTCCGCCACATAAAAGCCTTCCTTGTGTGAAACTAAATCACATGGCTAGTCCGCGGGCCTTGGGTCTTGAGTATAGCTTGTTACCATAGCAATGTGAGTGTGACTCACATTGGATTCACTGTGGGTAGAGGAGAATGCCCACCATTTTAAGGAATAAGAGAGAAACTATTGATATAACTGTTGAAACTTGTCGATTTTGCAGTGTAGATTCCCTTGTCTGGTGCACGTTGTTTGTTATCTAAAACAAACCTGTTGGTGAATCACAATAATGTGCATATCAGAGTGATTTAGTTTTGTAAAATGTCTAAATAATGGTGAATATTGCGAGTGACCCTCTAACGTTACATGTAAAAAAACTGATTTGGGGAGGAGTGAGGCGGGGGAACCTGTGTGGAATGTAATGTCACTAAAGGGTAAAGTTAAAAGCTACTAATTGCTTGGCTTTGGTGGTGAATGGAATGGCAGGGGTTAGGATTTAACGCATTGTGGCAGGAAGACAGCCCAACATAGTTGTTACTGTCTGTGAAATATGTTCACTTCTGATCAATTCCAGGGTGGGCCGCATAATCTTCAACACATTCTCACTGCGATAGAAATGGTTCGGATTAAAAAGGAAAAAAAAAGTGATCTTGAATTAATGGGAGAAAGAAAATGTGCATTAATCCTGCAAACTCACTATCGTTCTACTCCTTTAAGGCGTTGCTTAAAGGCGGCCATTGTCTTCGTTGGCTTGGAAATCCAGTTTGCGATCACATGAGCAGCACAACATGTCACGTATTACGGCTACGGGACGGAGGAGTCATGAGACATGGTTTAAAGCGGCAGGGTTTTTTCTCGAGATGCGTTGATCCTCGGGGTTGTTTTCGGGGGTTTTAACCAACATGCAGCAGGGCTCGGAGAACGTACACTCTCATTATAGTGATAGTTTCTTGTTCATTTGCTTGCATGAATGCTAAATAATAATCCCCCAAAATGATAATCCCTTTTTTTTCCCGGAAACTAATCAGTTTTAATTAAATAAATGTAGTTATAGTTTCGTTGGTGGTTCTCAGTCTAGAGAGCCCTTAAAAAGTGCAACAGCAATTCAGGGCCTGAATGTAGGTCTACTGCCCATTGCTCAGTGAGGTATTTCAAAGAGATTTATTCAAAGAGAATAATTTGTATAATACATACTAAAATATGATATAAGTATTCATGTGTGATTCGTTTCCACTTTCCATTAGATGAGTCACTCAGTGGTTAATGATAACTTTGACCTGAGATATTTAAACAGACAAAAATACTTTTTGTCATTTCATTAAAGTTAAAAGAAAACTAGACAAATTCAACTTCAAATAGGCCTAAACATTGACAGCAAACCAGGACTTAGTTTAAAAGGCTAAAGTGAGATAGGCTGCATCAGGGTTATTAGCAGATCAAAGCATCATCAACCTCTGCAGACTAGTGAATGTGACAACAGCAGAATGGATGGAAGAGTATGTCATTCATTGTATTAGGAAGAACAATGGTTGTGTTAACCAGTCTGTGATGATTGCACAGAATGTATAGACATATGACTGGTTGGGGGGGGGAAATTGTGCAAGGATCTTTTGTAATCTATTACAATGATACTTAAATAAGAAGAAGGTAACCCTGTCTTAAAAATAAAGAAACTGTTATAGCAAAAACTTTTGCAAAGGTATATATGAGAATGTTTCTTATTTCTTCAAGTGCAATTTAATACTAGTATTTTGTTTATTTATGTACAAGTGTTGTGTCTGGATTCTTTATCTGACTCTCTGCGACGCAAACGTTGTCCCAAAAGTGTCTAGCAGAAAGATTAATAACAGTGGACCACTGTAATGCAATGTGTAACGTAAATGCACCACAGACACAGATGTAGGCCTGCTCACAACATGCATGTGCCCTGACACATTCATAACTCCTATGTTCTCCTGTATGCTAAGCTATTTTTGTCCGCTGCTAATGGAAGGTCTGCGTATACATCAGCAGCAGATTTACATTTCAGCCGTTAACCCCACCTTCTACCCCAGACCAGAGGAATGGATACCTGGCTATAGGAGGCAGTCACAGTACAAGACATGAGGCCTAACGCATCTTCCTTGCTGTCAACGACGCACTGTCAGTGAAATGTGTTAATCACATGAAAGCAGACTAGAAAGAAAAAAAGTCTTATTTAATCTGAGCCAACGTGCGCAGGCCTTCCCATAATGACCATTACAGCGGATTACGGCCTGTAATGGAACGCCTGGCACTTGGAGCTCATCTTCTGGCAACGCCTGGCAGGGCTTTCGCTGGCACACGTACTAACAATATTAATATCAATACTAATACGTGTGTGTTTTCTCTGTATGTATAGTTAATCGATACATTACTCCTCTGTCCTTCTTTAATCCCTTGTCTTCAGAACATGGACCAAATCAAACTCACAAGACATTATGCATTATTGAGAAGAAAAAAAAAGACTATGAAAACGTTGTTGTTTGGGCGGCAGTAGCTCAATGGGTAGAGCGGGTGGACAGAGCGGGTGCCCACTAACCGTAAGGTCGGCGGTTCGATCCCCTTGATCCCCCTCTTCCAACTGTCCACATGTCGAACCCCACAAATGTACCGATTGTAAGTCGCTTTGGACAAAAGCGTCTGCTAAATGCCCCTTTGCCCTTTGTTTGTGGCTTACCCTACTTTGACCCACTAATTAACTTGAAAACCATTGATTTGACAGAAGCTTCTATCATCAAAGAGACTTTCAGAGTATTTTGACGCATATTGAGAATTCAGACACTTGTGAAGAATGAACATGTGAAGACTTACATTTACATTTACATTTACATTTAGGGCATTTGGCAGACGCTTTTATCCAAAGCGACTTACAAAGAGTACATTTGTCATAAAAAGGTACAACATTTCATTGCAGCTAATACATTGCAGACTTCCCATTCAGACACATGTTATTGAGGAGCAGAGTGGTTATGACGTCCCACACACGGACGGACACTGTCAGGGCATGGGGACATGGAGGATCGAGCCCAGTACCTTTCCGCTGGGAGGGGAGCACCCTGCACACTATCCGGCCACCAAGCGGCTTCTCTAGGCACGTGATTCAGAAGTGCTCTGCAGGCAGCGTGGACACAGCCAGCTCTGGATTAGCAACAGCTGTTTCGACTGTCCCTTTTTTGCACATGATGAATGAACTTTGGGTCGGTGACCTTAGCAGGACCTAGGCCTGCTAACATATGCCTGTTTAGGAATCTTTCAAATGACTGGTTAGGACTTATGTAGTTATAGTTATATAGTGTATCCCCAAAGTCCCAGTGGGCACATAATGAGTGCTGATACAGGACTGCTTTTGACTGTAATTAATAAGTTAAGAGAGATGACAGTTCTGACGAGCAGCTGAGAACATTTCAGTTTCCCTGTAAAATTGCATGAACCAAGTACCATTCACAATGTCTCTTACAGAGTTTCCCCTTTCTATACAATGCGTTCTGTTATGGCATTCGTAAAAAGCAAAAACAGCTGTTGGCAGGCATGAAGTAACAACACTAGGTACAGGCACAGGTACAGACACAGGTACTGTGTTAAGGTGCGGTTGAACTGAACAGAGCCGCTCAAGTGTTCACGGCGAATCAGCGCTTACCTTCTGTGAGCCAGACGTGGTGCGCTTGAGGGAGGACCTCTTGAAGGTGCCCCCGGGTCCCTTGGGGTCCATGTCGTGGTGCAGCCGGGCGTCTCACACACGCACCACTGGCCGGCCAGGGCAGCCCGAGCACACCTCCGGTGGCCAGGTGGGAGCTGTAGCGAGGATGATCCCGGTCAGGAGCACAGCAGCACCACGTCAGGAGTTCTGATCACCCCCCCCACACACACACACACACAACCCTCCACCCCGCTGTGAAGCAGACAGAGAGAGTGAGAGAGTGAGAGTGAGAGAGAACATCCCCAGCTGGTTCCACAGCTGCAGCCAGAAAAGTGAGCAAAGTTTGTGCACCGTTGGGTGAATCTGCAGAGCTGTACTCTCCGCTCTCCTCTCTGCGGCTTAGCGGCGACTGATGAAGCCAGAGATCCCCGTCAGGGATATAAAATCACTTGATAACACTTGACACATGAATCCCTCTTCCTCTGCACGGTGGCCCGTAATCGGGGCTTAGCACAGCCAGCTCTTGGATGCCCCGGCATCTAATGGATGCAGATTTAATAAATGGTTATTGAAGGTAAATCTACTTTGACTACCCCCCCCCCCCCACCACCACCACCACCACCACCAACACCACCACCACCCCACCACCTCCTAGACAGACCTGAGTACAAGCATGGTCAGAGCTGAACCATCAGCACCTCAGGCCGGCTGGCCCACACGGTTGAAGGCTGGTCTGACGGCTGGTAGAGAGCAAGAGAAACGTCTCATATGATGTTTTGTCTTAAGGACAATACGATCAAGGCTCAATGCTTAGTTGACTCAAATTTGGTTCTAGAGTCAATAGAGGGAAAAACTAAATCCTAATAGCCTTATTGAAAATACAATTACTTACCTGCCCTGATGTTATGTTAATGTAGCCTATATGTATTCCTAAAATAAATAAAATATTTATTATTTCATATTTTGATATTAGGCTTGAGTTTTGGGTTTTAGTTTTTAATCTTTAGTACATAATGGGAAAAAACACAAATGGCTTGTAATTCGGTATTATTTCAGTTGTTTTTGGATGGATTTAGAGCAATTTTACATTTGTGGTTAAGCATAAGAACAGTTACATAATACTTAAAAAAAAAGAATAGTGAATTCAACCTGGAAACTAATGCCACATAATATAATAGTGGGCCTTATGTCAACAAATATAATATATTCTTAAAATATATAAAAATACTGCCTTATCAACATTGCTCACTTAAGATAATAAAAAATATATAGCCTAATAAAAGTTCAAAGTTCAGTGTACAATGCAGCATAGTAGGCGTCTACTACAGAATGCACATGCAGAAACTATTTCGTTTTTTTCTTTCTATCAAAGAGAGGTAGGCCTACATCCCACCACTGCCACAGTGTAGTGCAGCTAAAAACTGGTCCCATCCCGAAACAGAGGTTCCGTTAAGGCTGCACAAATTGAAGGTATATGGCTCTCCCTACTGGACATACAGTATATACATCATTGCATAAATGAACAAATCGGTATTTCTTGCCCTGGCTGTCTATTTGTCAGCCAGACCAATATATTATATTTTTATATATATATATGGCATCCATATATATTTTATCGTGCAATAGATTCTGCTCATCACTGTCTATTAGTAGCACTGAGCATATCTATTGGACGCCACAAAGACAAACAATCGGAAATGAAATACGTTAAATGTCATCTTTCATAAATTCCCAGATTATTTTGACGTTGTTAAGTTTTTGTTTGCAATATGGGATACTGAAGGAAATATGGCATCAATATGAATAAGTTAGACTCAATGAAAGAAATTGCTCTCGTAATAAAAGTGGACAGCTCATGGGTTTCTTCTCTTTCTTTGGTAAAATACCGCGCCCTAGTGGATAACATGTAGACCTACGTCAGTCGGCACCCGCTTGAAGTGAACTACACCATAATATCACGTAGGCTATTCTTTACACGTTTATGTGGGTAGGCTACTGTACTGGACCTTTTTTGGCATTTGCCAACTTATGAATCTGAAAAAAAATTAAAATAAAAGAAAAATTTAAGAAAATAAAAATATACCGTCAGTTGTATTATGAAATGCATTACGCATTATGTTGTAACTCTGATTGCAAAATATCTGTTGTATGCAGGTTACTTACAACGCATTGTGGTTGAGACATGCACACTCACATACATGCACAGATGGCGTGGGCATGACACTCTTCCTCTTATCAACAGTAGTGCTCCAGAGTGTAACAGGATTAACAGAACCGAGCCACTATCACACTTGAGTGTAGACTAGACTCAAGTGTTTTTATCACTTAACTCCCATATGGATAATCACCAGGGACAGGGTTGAATGAGAGGGAGACACGGAAACAGTCATCATGTTTCACCACTTTATTAGTCTTTCATTCAACTGTTGATTATATCCATTGTTTCCGGTCAGGCTAATCCAGTTCCTGGAGACAAGATAAACAAATCTCGAATCCCAGTAAAGGTGCTAATTCGAAAAGTAGCATAAATAGGTTTGATGCGGACAGTGAGTGGTTTCCTCTCTCTATTACCATAACCACAGATGAACTTTTCAAAACAAAGCCGGTGTCCTTGCACTGCGGCACTATGGTTGTGAGCGAGTGCCCTCGTGGGAGTGGAGGGCTGTTTCTGAGCCAGGGACCTTCCATGGGAGTAGAGGGCTGCTTCTTTGTCTCTCCAGATGGGAGGGCGCAGCAGGCCCCCCAGAGGCTGGTCGTACCTCCCGTGTGGGATCTAGGAGCTGTGGCGTACACACACTCAACACCAGAACCACCAGTACATGAGTACGGGCGGCAGTAGCTCAGTGGGTAGAGAGCGGGTGGACAGAGCGGGTCGTCCACTAACCGTAGGGTCGGTGGTTCGATCCCCTTGATCCCCCTCCTCCTCCAACTGTCCACATGTCGAACCCCACAAAATGTACCGATTGTAAGTCGCTTTGGACAAAAGCATCTGCTAAATGCCCCCTTTACCTTTACCATGAGATAAGATAAGGTATCGCTTTACTGTCTGATTTGTTCCAAAAATTGTCCTCCATCACAAGCGCCACAGTGATACAGACTCTTAGACACTTAGGCCCTTCATTACAAGAGGGGCTTTGATGAGAGGGATAGGTGTTCCCTTTGGAGACAGTGCAATGAGTATGCCCGCATACACACACACACTTACACACACCCACACACACATACATGCACCCACACACAAACACACACAGAAACAGACAGATATTTCTCCAATGGTGCTTCATATCATTCTCCATTGCTGCTTTATTTCTCTTACTAAATCTGTGATCTTATTTTACTGTTACACTGTACATATTGTATTTTATTTTATTTTACTTAACTGTTTTCTTTGATTTTTCTTCCATGTTGGAACGGGCCTCCTCCAATGCATTTCATTGTACAGTATGACTGTAAGCGATGCTGCACATTTGGCAATAAAGGACTTGAAACTTGAAACTTGAAACACACACACACACACTCCCAACGAGTGGCTACGAGTTCCGACGGAGCTCACAGTGGCCTACCCGAGTGGCAGCCACACACACACTCGAGGCAAGCCGACCAGGGACGGCCGACAAGCAGCCGAATCAAGCCGGTGGAAGCGGCAGCGAAGCAGCAACAAGCAGCAGCGGGAAACAGGGTCCACAGCAGGAGGCAAGCCGACCAGGGACAGCCGACAAGCAGCCGAACCAAGCCGGTGGAAGCGGCAGCGAAGCAGCAGCAGCAACAGC